>DWDX01002371.1:0-15399 GCA_018245675.1 Agara michaeli
TATTTCTTTTTTGAGAGCTTTCCTTCAATAAATAAATTATTTTGTTACACTTTTTTTATTTTCATATTATTATCATACCTACCCCGTTAGGGACCTGGCGTGACGGTATGTATGTATGTACTTTGAACACGCGGGCGAAGCCGGGGTTAACAGCTAGTGTGGAATAAAATGAATGATGTTGTTGTTACTTCGAATGAACCTTGCGCTTTATTAATCTCGTTTAGCGGATTTGTTGCAAAAGACACTGCAGTGTGTATAAACGCTTTGCCTTCGCAGTCAAAGCGGCGAGTCTCGACGGCTTTCTTGTTTTGAAACAGACGCTATTAATTAACTGGCAACAAAGTTCAGCGACATCCTCGCACGTTTCGCGCCTGCATGCGAACTTAGAGTTAAACTCGCGACGTGCCTAAATCTCATCGACTCATTTAATTTTATCAGGCTATTGTTTTCCACATTTGACATTTGCACATTTGCATACAAATAAAAGTCGTAAATGCTGTTTAATTTAATATCGATATTTAAATTTAACTAACACATTTGTGATTCATAAATTCACCTTTTCGTCGCGCAGTTATTGTACAATGTCCGCATACATACATGTCCGAACCGTGCAGTCATTTCTCTGCGACGGACGAGTGCGCATGCAGGGTATCGTGCAATTGAGACATGTTACTTTAATTACTCTCTATGTATCATGTAATATGTACTATGTACAATGTAATCGGTGTACAATGTAGTAAGCACTGTCAAAACAAGGAACAAATGAAAGGCAGCGAGAGTCGCTCGGTGTCAGCCGCCGAGCTCCGACTCCGGACCGAGCGCGTTCCTCTCACCGTCCGAACGTCGCTCGCGAGCCGCAACCCGCGGCTCTGTCGCCTCGCACTTCAGTGAACTTCGCAATATTGGTCGTCGCTGCGGTAGCAACGCTATAAAACAGTCGTTGATGGGATTTCCGTTTCCATCACAGTCGACCGGATGCGACATTCGTATATTAAATTGAAATCCGAATGCGTCCGGTCATTTTATCTATCTACGTACTGTTTTTAATCCTTTACATAATAAGTAGCCAAATTTTTTCTCGTAAAGCCCTAATGAAATCGTACATACATTAATAATTAATTGTACACATTGTGATACATTCAAATGTATCGTTTATCTCTCGAGGTAACTAACTTTATTATTACAAGGAACCACCGCAGCGCTGCGACTAATTTAGACGATTCCCCGTGAAATTACGCTCCATTCTTTTTTCCTACAACAACGTCACGCGTACAGTTTCAACGGCGCATTTAGCACACATCGGTGTAAAATACTTCTAACGACTGAAAATGGAATGGATTTTTAATCTACCTAAACAAAAAGTACTTCCAGACTGGAGTATGACACCGAACAAAAGGCTGCGGCCGGAACGAGGATTAAAGTTTATTGTTCGCTGCGAACGATTTGATTCCATGTTCGTTTGTACTACATCACCATCGCAATGGCCGCGGTCATTCTCTCAGTGTGGACAATCTATAACGTGGAACGATTATTCTTGCAAGTCAGCCTTCAAACCTTAGCGAGAAGGAGCAATGACGTAGCAAGGAGACAGTCGTTCGGGCGAGCGGCGGACACGCGGCTGTCTATACCTAAAGTGTAAACACGAGCAGCATAACTGGTACACCTAAATCTCGTAACACGCAACATTTGTCAGTAACACCTCGATGACTCGTCGCAATTTTCCTTTTTAAAGTCTTCCACTCGGTGCCAGTAGGTACAGGAAATTTAAGTACGTTGTTTGTTTAAAACACCTTCGTAACAAGGTCAGCGGCGCTCCGCCGCGGGCCGCCGGCGCGCGCCTCGACACCAGCTTTGGACAATAAATTACGTTTCCGACTCCAGCGCGTATCCATTGTTTCCTAATGTAATTTCGCTCTGTATGACAGTAAACATACGAAAAGTAATTCGCTAAACATTCACCGGTGTCTACATGTCTGTGTCGAGAACGTGTGGCGAACTCGGAGCCTTCTTTGCAAAAACACATTTCATTACATGGCCGTGAATATTTTAAGACGATAACGAATTATATCTATTAGGGTTCGATGGATAACACTTGTGCGCAGTGCGGCAGCACCCGGCGGGAGGATGCAAATGGTAAAACAGCAAATTTGTGATATACATACTTATGTGTGTGCTCATTGCTTTCAACGCTAAAGGTCATTACGGTTGCCCCTTGCACTGGCGGGTCACGACACGTTGCTCAGTATGTTACAGCGCGTTACCACTTGTAATGCACACCGCGCCGCAACGCGCCTCGCCGCCACCCTCCAGCGAAAATATTTATTTCCTACACTATTTATATAAGCGTCTCTCTGAATTTCCTTGTGAAAATTTCCTTTTAGCATAAAACGAAAAACTGATTATGAAGGAGGAGGTCGTAACGTACGAAACTGAAAAATATTGTAAAAGTTTCAAACCACCCGTGTATTTGACTAGAGATACATATTAAAATATGTATGTATTGTTTTTCGCCGTTACTTGTCAAGCTAGGGGCTTCTTGTAACTGGGGTAAGTAGTAACACGCCGTTTTCTCCAAAGTCGTCAACAATATTTAAATATTACTCAATTTTACCTTTATATCGTGCCTCATCACCCAATTTCGATCGGTGGCTCGTTGGGCATCCCGGGAAGTAGATGTGTGCACGCGCTTCATTTTTGCCAAGTGATGTAAAAATGTACTCTCGTATAACTTTTGTTGTCGTTTTTTCATGAATAGAATCAAAAGTTTCCGTATATTATTCACTTGAAAATGAACTTGTCTTTGATGTTGTGTAACGTTTTTTTCAATTTATTTAGTATTTTTGAAGTAATTTTAATTTGTTTACAAATTCATAGTATGGGGTTAGTTGTAACAAATATTCGGGGTTTGTTGTAACATATTACAACTTGCCCCGGAGTAATGTTGACTTATTTAGATGTTAAATAACTAGCTTTTATCTTAAAAAAAGGAAGAATAAGTGAAATTCAGAGCGTGCAACACAAAGTGAAGCACTTTACAAGTTGGGTGCAGCCGAAATTTTGGAGAACAATTAGAGTATATGGAAAACTAGCAAAAATTAGACCTTCTGCCATGAGTCACTCTATAGGTACTTTAAGAAAAGAAAGACCTAAAAAACTAAATATTGTTGATAGAAGTAAAATAAAATCAACTGTTTTGACGGATTCACCAGAAAAAGAGGACTTAAGAAGGAAACTTGACCAAAAAATTAAAAAGAAACTGAAAAAAAGTCGACAAAAACAGAGAAAAAAGAACAAAAAACATATCAGGGAAAGGTAAGGGAAAAGGAAAGGGGAAAGGAAAAGCAAGGATGAATCAAAAAAGAAAGAGACAGTAGATAAAGTTATAAATACATCGATTAACGAATTCTGATTCAGATTTAGAACAAAAGGTATGGGTACTCTCTAGTTTTTAGTGAAGCGTAGGTACAGTAATTCAAATAAAGAATGTGTTATTTGATAAATGTGGGCTCATGTAAAATGCGTCTCAAGAGATATTGTTTCGTTTATTTGTATTAGTAAGTGTAACTCAGTCGAGGACTGAAATTTATATGTTGTGAAACAGAAAAGCTAATTATGATTAAACTCTTAACCGATCGTAGGTATAAGAAAATGTCAATTACTCGATTTTCCAAAGCATTACTTTATAATTTACTGTAGCTGAAAGTGCCATGTCGTATATAAGTAGATAAATACATAACATAAATAGTTAAGAGTATCAAAGCTCAAATGTTCATGTTGATTTTTGTTTAGAAGTTTATCTCAGTTAATTATATAACTATGTTTAACTTAAGTAATAATTCTAAGATAATATAATTCAAAATATAACTGTAATTGTTCACAACTCTGTTTTATATTTCCCGTTACAACTTGCCCCAGTACCTGTTACAACTAACCCCAAAGTAGGGGTAAGTTGTAACATCGCACCTTTTTGACAAAAATGATTGCTGTGAAATAAATATCAACATTTTTTTCTGTGTTTTCCTTTTGAATTGTTAGAGGAATAGTTAATGTATGATTTGAAATCCTATAAATAGTAATTAAGTTGACAAATGCCAAAATACACAGGTTTTTCTGAAAATTCTTACAAAATGCCGCTCTCTCCCCTACCTATTTCTTCCGGTATTTATTTTCGAAATGATCGCAAAGAGGCTTGCTTGATTGCTTTGTTCCTTTCCTTACTTTTTCCGATTTTAGAAGTTTATTGTTGGCACTCGTTCACCTCCGACTACTGTACAATGACCTCATAACTTGTCTCGTCTAGTTGTCTGTACACTCGCAAGCTAGAGTTTAGAAGACGAAGCGAAAACTTAGGAAGATTCAAGTTAAAGTTATTATTATTTTGATAAACAAAATTTACATTCAGATCAGGATATTCGTAACACAGCATGGAGCTTCGTGCCAGTGCCGCGAGCGGAGCCGCGGGTAAGAGTCAATGCTAATAACAAAAAGCTACAGATCACACGATCACTGCAATGCACTCAAAGTTTGTTTTATCGACTCTAACAGCGCGGTTTCACTATTCGAACAATTCACACAATATCTTGTATTCCCGACCCTCTTTCAATTTCGCAATATTGTGTTCACTATGTTACGCTCGGGAAGAATTTCTCTTATGTACATTTGCGCCTAGAGATCACTTCGAGCGAGTCTAGGTTCGCACGTCACGTTACACCCACCACGACTTGTGGCCACGTGAGCCGTTTCGTCATAATTACGTTACGTGTTGTGAATTTATTAAGGTATATTTTTTATTAATTCCTGGTATGCTCTAGCGCTTCTTGCATATGAGCATCATGTTTGTCGTTATCGTTAACATAATTATTTTCCCGGATACAGTTCTAATTATATCTCTGGCATTTACAGTTTGGAGACGTTTTCGTCCACATATCGATTTATTATACTCTTAACAAGATTTTTTATATGTTATAAGTTTTTTCAAATTCAAATTCGACTTCAATGAGCGACGCGGCTTCCGAGCGCACCGGCGAAGCTGGCGTCCAAGTGGCCAGGAACGACGATATAGTTTTTCAGATCATTCGTGTCATGTTATCTTGTCATGAGAAAAAAAAACATAGGAAAACCCGCCTGAATTATGTAAAAGATGCTATGTATAAAAATGTGATATCTAACAGGGAAGAATGGAGGCGGGAAACGTATTCCGCCGGCCCCAAATCAACTGTAAACAAAGCTGGGGAGTGATGATTGACATTACAATATTTTACTCAGCCTCTAGATAGCGCTACTCAGCAACTCATACGCCGTTCACTGATCTACGTCTAATTATATATATCTGTATATATAACTATTTCGAGAACTTTTTCGAGTATGGATTCATTAGGTAATGATCGTTAGCTTTCATAGCTAATTAATGACTACCTCGGCTGTGACTTTTAGATATCTTTCAGATAAATCTGTGGAATTTCGTAATATATTAAATCGTACAAGATACCTATTATGTGTCAAATTCTATTAGAAACAGATAAAGCAAAAGCGCACCGCACTCGAGGTATGTCGTTGAAAGAGAAAGAATATTGTCAGGTTCCTTACAATTTGATTTGTCGGTGACGTCTTCAGAGAACTAATTGTGTTTGCAATCCGTCGGAATCCAGCCGCGGTCCGCTACTCTGTTGTGTACGAACAAAACTGGACCAATAATAGCTCCTTGCGAGACACCACAATTGATTCGATTTGAACATCTGGTTGCAATATTATTTTCTCGTCATTTTAGTGCCGAATGTTTCTTTATGTAACTTCGATTAGAATTAATGTAGACTTATCGATTATAAGTTTACGTACATCTGTGAATTTTGAATTAAAAAAGTATTGAATTAAAACGTATTTCGCGTACGACTCGTACGCGACAGCCGCGTCTGCATTCTGTTACCGTTTTCCCTCAATTTTCTGTGCTTTACACGACTGTCGGTTCAATGTACATCGTTGTAACTCTTCGGTGTGGAATTTGCTACAACATCACTCTCGAAGCCTAACAATTGAAATTTCATACTGAGTACTTTCGTTTTATACACTTTGGCCTGCTATAGTTAATTTTTTAATGTATCCTCTGTATTACTGTAAGTCGTAGGTAAAACACCGCACCTTGCAAAAATTGGCATAGATAATGGAGAGTATCAGCGTCGTGTTCCGAGTAGAATTTAATATTTGATCGTCAACGGCGACTCCACGGGTACCTCGTTCCGGCGCGACGCAGACTTCAAACTAATTAGCTTTGAGCAAATTTCCACATTAGTCTTGCTTATTGTGATATAATGTACAAAGCGAGGAAACACGGCGAAAGTGACAATATAAATTAAATAATTACAAAGCTGAAGTTGTTGTTAGAAGAAAATATAATATATTATTTAATAAGTTGGAGGTTTCCTTTAACGCCTTACTTATATTGAAACGTAACAAACACTCTGCGGTCCAGATACAAGTATGTATGTATCGACTCGTCGGCAAACGTCGAGAACATTCAACCACGAATATAATTAGTTACTATTGGTAAACTATAATTAAACATATAAATATTTTTAAATACATTAAAAGTACTAGCTGATTGCAGCAAGTACTTATCTCATATGGTTATGTGCACATATTGGAAGCCCACAACGCGTTTTAAAAATCTGTGCCCGTCCGTTCGTCCGGAGAGCTGAACTAATTCTAATGCGACTCTCATTGGCAGACGAACTTTTAACAATCAATGTAGATTAGAATCGTAAAGTCGTAACTTATGTTAAAGGTAATCAAAGCGAATGAAATTCCAGTCGATCGCTAGTTTGAAGTAAACCTAAAGTGGAACCTGCACACAGCACAGAAACCACTAAAAACTACTAAAGAAAAACCGCCACCGCCACCGTCTTCGGGCGCTCATGAGTGTGGATAACGACCATAACAATAATAATGATAATGATAAATTGATTTGTCAAAGTAAACGTTAATTTAATTTTACGGTAATAAAATTTGTAAAAATGATGAAATACAATGTATATGAAGAATGATAATGCATTTATATATGAAAAACGAGGCGATTATTTGGCAGCGGGTGGCTTCCTGCTCTATTTACCGACCGTCCGTGTGTGCGTGTGTGTGTATTTGTTTGTGTGCACGTGAGTCAATTTGTGACGAGGCTTTTAAATTTAACGAACTAAAAACCAATTCCCAATCGGGCTACGTAATTCGCCTGTCACTACGTAACTAACTTTGTAATTGTAGCGGATTAGTGCAAACAGACAGACGTAGTAGATGTACCTACGCTGCTCGCGTTTGGTCGGTGCAATTTATGTTTCCAAACAAACAAAACGCTACGACTCAGTCGCCCTCAGCGCTGGCGACCATCTTACGCATTCAATCGCATGTAAACATTATATCGATACAAACGGAAAGAATAAAGCGGAATTTTTATATTTGCGCGTCGTCACAAATAATGTCGGAGCGGGCCCATGTTTGTGAACGAAACGCGTTACTAGATTGAATTCTGATGGATTTTGTTACAAACAAAGCCAGTTACAGGACGCAGGTTACAGTTTATTTTTCGAGGTGCGAAATTTAATTGTTTCTGCTTCAATATCGGATAGAGGCGACCGGCGGGGCGAGCTCGGCCTTCTGCATGCATTACTTATTTTTATCACATTTATATGATACAACGGAAACTATTGAAACTGAAGGGTCGCTACTTCCGTGATTCATTTAAAGCCTCCCGTATATAAATTTCTATATTCCAAGGATTCTAGTCGCCGAATTGCAAAATTAACGAAATTTTGACGCGATATCGTCTCTTAATCTTAAATCGACGAAGACCGGCTGCACGCTCGAAAAAAAGTGTCGCTCCGCGTGCACGCGTGCGTGCAAGCGAGAGCGCGGGACGAGCGATAGAGAGTCAAAGTAAGGCAAGATCGGCCCGAGCGTCGGCTAGTGACAGAGTTATCTATCTTGTCGCGTGACGTCACAGCTAGCAGTTCGAATATCGTCCTAACCGGTCCCAATAAGTAACCATCACTGTTCACTTCACTAATGTTTTATTTATATTTTTAATGTTGGCTTTAAGTTTCTTAGTTAGTAAGTTTTTTTTATTATTAATATGTCACACCTGAACTACGCCACAAAATGGGATACACTGAAAATGGTGGCAGCGCGCAGCGGTCCGGCGCAGTGAGACCGAGTGCGAACCCGTTCGCCGAGTGCCGCGGCAGGTTTATACCTAATTATTAAGTGTATTTTCTTTTGGTTTCTTTTTATTTCGATGTTGTGTTATTTTGCGAATAAATTTTTCTATTCTATTCTATTCTTAACAGAACGACGCAGATTGGAGGATCTTAAATATAAGATGTATAAGTTGTAAATAAATTGGTAATGGCACATTGTTACTTGTAATTGAGTTGTATAAATTAAGTAAAAAATAATTGAATTAACGAGTGTGAATAGTATATAAATATCGAAAAAAAATGTAATTTTCAATTAAATAAATAAATAAATAACACTCCCTCTTTGTATTATTCAAAATATAGAAAACTAACTTTTGCCCGCGACTTCGTCCGCCCCCGCCCCCGCAATTTCCTTTTGACGTAGGATTTCGTAAAATGTGTGTTTAGTTCACCTCGACGTATCACTACATACATTATAATACATATAAACTCTTCTCTTGAATCACTATATCTATTTTAAAAAACCGCATCAAAATCCGTTGCGTAGTTTCAAAGATCTAAGCATACATAGGGATATAAGGACAGACAGCGGAGAGCGACTTCGTTTTATACTATGTATGTAGTGATAGTGATAATAATTCAATTCAATTAATAAAAGTATGTAATTTTTCATCAATGTTTCTTTATGACGTTATCACGTAAAATTATCTTCCGTAAACCAACTTTACAGATAACCATTTTTCTTTAATTCTGT
Organism: Agara michaeli; assembly: GCA_018245675.1. Classification (NCBI taxonomy): domain Eukaryota; kingdom Metazoa; phylum Arthropoda; class Insecta; order Lepidoptera; family Hesperiidae; genus Agara; species Agara michaeli. Next base: position 8,935 of record DWDX01002371.1, read on the forward strand.
TAATTACATCCCTATTCTTATAGGGATGTATTTGTATTTGTTCCGTAAACGATCTTCACAAATTTCTGATTTAGAAACAAACGAGGTATAAGAAGTTAGACCTCAGGAGAAGTCATCGGAAACAAAAGACACGCAAGCGGAAGTACTTTCTAACCTCATTTCGGACGAGTTCGACCACTCCAGGCACGCGAATGCAAGTTGCGAAGAGACCGAACAACAAAACCGCAAGCAGCAGATCGAGTTTTTCCATCGAAATAGTTACAATTTAATCGAATAAGGTTCCTTGTAGACTCACTACACGTGTAGGCTCGCAAGTCGACACCTCGCGGCTCCGCGCAAAGCGACCCACGGACTGCGGGGAGCGTGACGATATGTATTCATAAAAATGGAAATCCGCCCGTAACATTATTGAATTAAATCATTGACAGAGTGAAGTTGATACGTAAACTAAGATAGAGGACATACTCGTACAGGCCGAGTTACGAGCGAGTCCCTTTGCGCAGCGCCGTGTACCGGCCGCTAGCACGGAGCCGGCGCCGGCGGAGCCCGGACGGACCGGCCCCGCTTCCATTAGTTCCAACTTCACACTAAAATAGAATTAACATTTTTATCTATTACACAAATTCGCGCAGGGAACCGAGCTAGTTTCACTAACGTAGGTTTTTATTTACATGTATATAGGTATTCGGTTCTGACGGATGGCCTCTCTCCCATCGATGCGAGGGCTCGGCGTGTTATTCATGGATCCGCAAAACGCTGACGAACAATATTCCGTCTTCGTAACTCCAGAATCAAAAACGTCCACGTTACCTTCACTCGTTTAAGAAACGGGAAACGTTACGTAACGTTAGGAACTGATAAAGACTCTCCGCACCGTGGTAGCGGTCGACAGTGAAGCGGTACGAAACTAGGAACGCAACGCCGGAGAGCGCGCGCGCGTCTCCGTCCTACGTCCAGAGAGTAACATCCGGTCCAAAGGTACCCTCGGCGCGGTCGGCGAGCGCAAGCGATGTGCAAAATGAGCGACACCGGGCGGCCCGCAGCGGTGGCCTGGCCGGGTGGTATCGGCAGGTAGCAACCGTTAAATCTCGTCGGAATACAAAGACGAAGACGTTTATTTGCACAAATATGGGTATATATGGGAAGCCTTAAAAGCAGTTCAAAAACATCCGACATCCGAGTTGACCACAAACGGCAGTGTGCTCCAGGCCTCCCTTCCACCTTTCCTTTCCAAAACCGCTCAATTCCCGCGCTACCGGTATCTACTGGTGAAGAGCCTGACGTGCAGTGTTCACCGGCAGGCAAAAAAAAAGCTCAATACCTTTTCCGTCTCTGTTTGTTGATGGAGTTTCTTTTTTTTGAAGCTATCAATAAAAATTATTGGTAACACACTTTAATTATTCTTTTATCGAACGACGACCAAATGTGTTAAGAGTAGGAAAAGATATATTGAAATACTCAAATACGTATATGTTTCCTAGCTCTAGTGACATCAAATTGCCAAAAATGTGGACAATTGAAAATTGTGCTTCCAAGCAGAACGGGGCAAGGTGTAATGCTAAAAGTGAACGTCGCAGAAAAATACACACGGAATTACAACATTAGGAGCTGCGAGTATTTCTTGTAGTGTTAAGCGTTCAGTGCGGGGAGGTGGCGGCTGGCGGCGCGCCAGCTCTGCTGCAAATTGAATACGCCGGTCCTCTGTAATGCCGTAAAAAATCGCGATCGCCGCGCCCTCCGACGAGACTATTATTTTGCCTTTATTTATGGCCTTTTTTAACCTTTTAGTTCTTTTTCACGACAACGAAATACTCGCGGCGGGCGATCGCTGGTTAATATTTGCGTTAATCAAGATTGGACATTGACGTATCCGATGAGCAGTTTCCCGGCGTGTCGGCGGTGTCCGAGCCGCTGCTCACCGACTCTACTGCGCGCTCGATGCTCCTGGATGTGGAGCAAAAATCTTTTCCTCCAGCGACCACTCCCACAGATGAACCATGATATAATACGTGTTGACAATATAAATCAATGCTCGATATAATTAACAACAGAGTGGAATTTTCAGCAAACATTTGGGTGAAATATACAGGTGCGGGCGGCTCGACCGGACGGCGGCACCGAGTGGCGAGAACGTGCAGCGGCAGCACACACAGACACACACACACACACAAACGTTTTGGCAATTCCTCTTGCACTTGCTGTGTGTTAAGATTATTGCGTTTTGAATCTGCTCTCATAAAAGCTTATTTCACGGTATGCGACTAGGGGCCCAAAGAGGATTATTTTCTCTATCGTTAACGACTATATTATATTTTAATGAAGTAAACCGTCGGTACCTTTAAATAATTGGATATAGACTTTGTATAGAATAATCTGTCGAAGCGTTAATTGATGATTAATGTGATGTACGTACAAAATATTCCGTTTCGAGCATCGAAAACGTAGCTTCAATGACCACTGACGACTTTGATTACGATGAAGGTAAAACGGAGTAACGGAACAGAAGCTACGTAATATCACAGCCGCTAGTACTGGGCCGTTCGAACGAATTTCATTGCGAACGAGAAGCGACCACCGATATTAATGGAGCTGCGGAAATATTTCACGACCCGTTCGACGCTCCGACGACCACTCGGATTTAATATAGTTAGACAAGCGCGTTTATATCGATAGTATTAGCGTAATTGTTAATTTTAAAATTAAGATTAATTGTTCCATAAATGAATTGTTAATTGTTCCATCGCTGAAATCGGAATGACAAACCGTTATCGAAAGAAGAACAGAAATAAAAAACATTATAGAAGGTCATTAGGCTTCATGCCTATTTTTTTTTCACAATTGTAATAAAGGATATTTTTAAGTCTTAAAAACACATTCAACTTTGTAAATTCAGACGTGCGTCCGGATCCTAGCCCGAGACCTCTGCATCGAGAGGCGAGGGTTAAGGGAATGTTAATTTAGTTTCGAATATATTATGACAAGAACGAAGTTTCTAATATTCGCTATTTCATTATTTATTTCACTCGCTGTTCATTCGTCTGTAGTTCGACGATCGGTAATCTCGCCCGATCCCGCAGGACAATCCTTAGTGCGACGAGCACGAGCGTAATGTCTGCGAGTACAACTATGCATCCACATAACGTGCATCAGCCGGCCGGTCATCGCAACACAAGCTTCGTGTAGTTGGCGGTCGGAGGGCCGCGTTGGCGATAACGCATGGCAGTATTATGGTTCACATCCGAGTTGGAGAATTTCTATGCATAAATATGTGATCGCTCAATTTGTCTTTTAGCATTACTTTATATGGAAATATGCGGTACTTCACTTCCAAAGCTCCTCCTCGCCGCAGTATATAACGCATCGAGTGGCGAAGCAGCCCCGGGGAAATCTCGGCTTGCCTCTGAATGCGTAACAAAGTACGCGCACACCGACCGACCGACCCGCACGAATTATAATGCGGTCGAATTGAATAAACTACTCGAAACCGATGGCGAATATTGTATGTTACGTGGAGACAGAAGAACGAGCGGGCAGCGGTCGCGGGTAGCCGCCACCGGTCATGGACGACACTTCAAATAGGGCTATAGGATAAGGCTCGTTGTTATTCGAATTCAGTAAAATATACGCACATGTACACCTAATAAACACCGTACATTTTGTAGCTTTCGTTTATTTGCTTTGAAAGAAAAAGCCAGCAGAAAATGCATTAGCATCAGTCGGTTCGGTTAGCATCAGCTATTAATAGAACTATTAGCAGTTAGTTGTACGTAGCAAGGAGCAGGGACACCGATCGTGGAGGTCTGGGTTCAAAATTTGGCACGCAACTTTAACTTACTCGTATGTGCGAGCGGTAATACAACATTTAAATATAACCCAGTGTTTAGAGTAGCTATGTTATAAAGTATGTTTTGGTTTTTGGTGTATGTAAAGTCTGCCAAACCGCACTCGGCCGGCGAGTTCCATTATGGACTTTAAATAAATACAAATAGAGGAAACCCGTGTCCAACAATGGGACAGTAAAATGGTTAAAAAAATATTTCACCTGTACCGGAATAAAGTGGTACTAATGGTGAATGTGGGCAGCGGCTACTTGTAACGTAATGCGAGTAATACGTAAGCACTTAAGTACAGTAATGGGGCGGGCGGCGGGCGGCTCGCGGCCGGTTTGACTAAATCGCTCGTTAGGGCGAAGCGGCTCGCGTTAACATATTTCCGGCGGCCGTTTGGCTCCCCGCCGCCCTCACCTTGCCAAACGATTCAACTCTTTATTTTAAAAAGCGATTTCATTGTTTCTCTGTGATTGTCCTCTTTCCCGGTTCGCATTTCTTCAAACTAGTAACATTAAGACCGACGTTTATACAAAGCTGTTTCAGATTATTTCCGACACCCTTCAAGAGGTACATCGCAAAAATACTTGACAGGAAAAGAATCATTGAAACGATATGATGCAGGCGAGAACGGACGAGAGGGCAAATTTTTGTGACAGGAAAAAGGCTCTAAGATTGTGCATCGACAGCCAGTCGCCCGCCGCACGCGGGTGCAGACCTTAGTGCTCTACGTAGTCGCTTAATACTATATTTTCAATAGTCTCGAGTGGCATTAAGCCGTTTATCATTTTCCTAACAACCAGCATAAAACCGTCTAGAGATTACAGCCAATCTAAATTCTTGCGGTCTTTACAGCCGAGTAAGAGAGCGCTGGTTACATCGTACTCGTAACAAATCCATTCCTGGATTGGCACGAGTTACATTCGTGACACAAATGTGGCTGAAAACATGTTTAAGGTGTAAAGTTATACATTTGCTCTATTTGTAGTTCTTGGTCGTGTACCGGCCGCAGCCGACTGCGCTGTTCGCCGCTCACTGGAACCATACAATTAAATTTAATCCGATGTCTGAAGGTGGAGTTAAGTTTTCTATTATTTATTTCTTTTCTTTCTTTTTTCATTCCATAACAGAGCATAAAGAGACTTTCGTATAGAAATGTGCAATATTCGCGCTGCAGTGGTGCGCAGCGTGCAGCCGTGTGTATGATATAAACACTGCAGTTCATTTAGCTCGTCACAATGCGAAGCAGTTTACATGAAATCTCATTTCATTTTTAGTACAGCGCGCGGGCGCCGCGCGGGACTCTCGCCGCTGCGCGCTACGGCTTACACTACTTTCCTCGTTGGAAATAATACGCCTGTCCACTTGTAAATGGATTAAAAATGCTACATTTTCAAAATAATGCTTTGCTTATTTTACACAGTACTTTTTTAGCGATAAACGGTTTTGCTTATTACCCGCACAAGTTTCAACTCGGTGACTTGACATATTTACGTAAATAAAAACAAGTTGTTCCATTATAATAATTCACAGAAGGCTCCGGGGACGAGCTCGCGCGCCCGACTGATCCCAAACACGGATTAGACGGCCGTGTACCCGCACCTACTCGTACCATGGGCATTCTGAAAAATGTACGTTTGTCCATTTATAAACACATACGTAGATAGTGTTACACACAGACATAGAAGTGGTAGTTCTGCTCAACACACATGTATGGTATATATTTATTCTCGGTGGAAATCGCACCTATAACGCCGTAGAGGCCGGTCAGGGTCATTGATCAATAGATCAACAGGCCAGACGTTATGCTAATATACATAAATTTAAATATTTTTGGAAAATAGAATTAATGTGTCTTACATAGTGTTAAAAGTACCAACAAATTAGCCAGCTTTAGTGATAACAGTACTTACTCCCGCTTTCCATACTACATGTCGGGCAGCAATCGATGATAAATAAATAAATAAATAAATAAATACGTGTATTTACGTTTGAACGTTATCAAGGTTTTTTGTCAAACATAACAACCTCTGTAATCGTTACATATCATTTTCGGACTTTCTACTGTGTTTTAATTTTCGACTTATTTTATTTGTAAAACAGGAAAGATAAAAAAAATACATTTAGTTTGCACAAGCCACGGAATTTTTGTTTGACTATACAAACGTAAACAATGTATGTCTTATTTTACTCTAATTTCTCTATCGTAGTTCGTGTGAATAAATAGAACAACTTTTGACCGGGCTTACATAAACATTACAAATAGACTGTGTGCTCGTTTGTCCCGCAGTTTTTCAGTCCACAATTTAGTCACAAAAGCCCAGTCAGCAATTGGATTAAAACACGAATAAATCAAGCGAGGCGAGTGCGAGTGCGATCAGCCGCCCGCCCGCCGGCCCGCAGCCCGCCCGCTGCGCGCACTCGTCCGTTCGCCGGCAAAAATTAAACGGGTTTAGTACATCGCGGCCTCGCCGCTGTGTGCTCAGCTGGGCACCGTTTATAGTAACATTTTATACATTGTCCACTGTTAACATAAATATCGTACTCTTTTAACTATGAATGAAATCTATACTAATATTATAAAGCTGAAGAGTTTGTTTGTTTGTTTGTTTGTTTGTTTGTTTGTTTGTTTGTTTGT
>DWDX01002372.1:0-15395 GCA_018245675.1 Agara michaeli
AACCATGGCAACGCGTGGTCCGATCTGCTAGTGGTATATAATATTTTCTATCGGAACTTAACAAATAATTTGATCTTATCAGAACACGACTAGAAATATTTTTCTAAGGCGTCAAAATTGATAGATCTAACAATCTGCAAAACCGGCAAGGCAAGGCGCGTTCTCCGGTGTTGTACATATCCATAAGCGTCGGCGATAACTTACCAGTAACTGGGTGACTCGTTGAGACATGTTAAAAGTATACATTGAACATGTTCGATAAATACCTACACTCGGAAACGTAAATATTGTTGTACTCAATCGTAGTGTTGCTAATCAACTCAGCAGATATTCAGGACGTAGACTAATTTGTGTAGCTTTTTGCTCTGCAGTTTAATGATTCGCTGTATTTGTTGAAGTCTGTTGAAATTTTATTTGCAATTCGTTCTGCCGATTGTCACTCATCCTATTTGATGCGAAACCTCAGCAGCGACGATCGAAAGGAACTCATAGCGGTTAAGCTGTTTGATCGTTTACATGTTTATTACCTACACCTATATATATATATATATATATATTAAGTAAATCTTAAGATTGCTTAGAAGTAGCTATATTTATTTCACTCAGTAATCCATATGTATGATCTACTTATCTATGTCTGCCAACTTTGAAACATACGACTAGGTCCATGAAAATATTCCTGGATTCCACATTGATCCATCTGCTTTCCTTACGAATATTGGGTTTGGTAGCCGTTTCGGAGAACGTTGTTTGAGTAATTGTCACTTTGTTAGATACTATTTTCGTATAATGTGTAACTATTTGATGTTTTTGTTGGGCTAGGAATCAAGATGTTCCATCTACATTTCATCAATGAGGGGGTGTCCCATTGAGGGATTGGCGCTGTCGGGATCGCGGAAGACTGCTAAATCGTGGTCCCGACAAACAGCATTTGGAGCGTCGGAGTCCGGCGTAGCCGTCTGTCGCCCCGGTGATGAATACGCATCCATGATGGATTCGCCCAACAAATAAAAATAGGTATCAAAAAAATATAACACAAAATCCTTTAAATAAGTTAATAAAATGGGTAATATAATTGCGCTCTCGTATATTTTTCATTATATAGACTTCTAATAAATGACACAGAACAAATAAATGCGTTCGTCGCGTGAATGTTTGTTCTTGGTGTAAGCCGAACCGACTACTTCCGGTTTTGCAGTCAGGGTCTCTAGATTCTCGATCGCGAGACCAGTCGATCTCTTTAGTTATACCTGTTGTAGATTTAGTTTCAAAATTAGCGATATAGATATATCGACGGGAAGGATCTCACGAATTTATATGGTATAAAGTTAAATAGCAGTAGATCATTATTATTCATGTTATATTCACAGTGTAAGGAAATAGTACAATACATGTAAACATGCTTATTCAGTAAAGAAGACAATGGAACTTTTTATCGCTCGATGTAGATATTAAAATCGTGACAATAATAAGTATGTACTTATATATTCTTACTTATAGTTTTGGCGCTTTATTGAATTTGACAACAAAATTAGGGAAATGGAATTAGATTACTAGTGATAGTGTTAAATGGAATGCCCACCATTAAGCAACTTTGTCTTCCTATGGCCCACAGATTTACTTTCTTATCATCGCCTCCTGTAGCTAGAACTTGATTCGATTTGTGTCCCATGGCCAGGCAGTTGACATTTGCCTTGTGGGCGACAAATTCCTCTGTAACACAATTACGACCTTTAAAGTGCATCAACAAAATATTAATTAACAATATTTTCAAAATTACAATTAAACATACGTAATTTCCATGATCTTCTTACGGATTCCATTGTAACATTCCATGTACGTAAATTTTAACCCTATATGGAAAGAACTTTCAATTTCAAAAAATTATCGATTAGACATTATATATTCTAAAATAAACATAACAAGAAATTTTGAAACACTATCTAATACAAATTTATACCAACAGATTTAACAAAAAAAGTCTGTTGAGTTGAATTGGTAAATTCTATGTTGATTTTTTTGTTGAAGTTGTGATGTCTTAATGTCTAATTCTTTTACTTTGCAAATAAGCGATGATAAGTAAAATATTTCTGCCAAACAAATTTAATATATAATAAAATAAGGCAAATTTTTATTATAATTTAACTGAACCATATAAATAACGGTATCAACTTTAGCTTTTATTTAATAGTTTATTATTATACAAAAATCATTTACGTTATACTTGACTGAAACACTTTTAGCATATTTTTGTACATAGCATAGCTTCTACCAGTTTCGTTAAATTTCCTTAATGTAACGTAATGATTTTTGTGTAAAAAAGATCAATGTTTATTGCTCAGCTAACAAATTCTATTAAAAAAATCAAATTGTAATCCTAATACATCATTGTTCTTGATAAGTTGATAGTAATATGAGTCAGTGTCAGTGTCAGTGGATAAAACCGATGAAAATTTAGGAACTGAAACCTGTAGTACTTTTATCAATTGTATGTACGTACTTGTTTAGATAGTGTACTTATTTCGAAATTGCTGTATTATATGGATATGATGATATTCATGTGATTTGTTTCTTTAAATTCTTTTTGTTATTCTTCTCCGAGGTTTATTTAATATACAGCAAGTATGACCTTACAACTCACTTGTTTAAAAAAATCCCTAATTCAGATTGTACAAATTACAAGGTCTCCCATACGATTTGTTAAATATGTACAAGGTCAAGAGCCAATACCAAATACTAGGGAATATTTCTATTATATAGATCATCAGGGAATGGTAGTATATCCAAGTTTCTATAATTTTCCTGTATAGATTTTATTACAATCAATCATAGAAATATAATTTTGTTTCAGTTGTTTTTAGATGATTCTAAGATGAAGAATTTTACATCTTGTTTTAAGGAAAAAAAATTTTTGGAATTCTTTTTTAAGCGAATAAGATTAAATAAAACTGGCAGATATCAAGAAGAATTTCCGTTTGTATCACTTTGTGGTCGGGAGAGGAATTACATCAGATGTGATGATCTTCCAATAGTTTATACACATGTTATTGAGCAGTCACCTCCAGACAAAGATATTATAACATTTGGCTATGCAAGTGATTTGTTAAAGGCACAATTTATGCCAGAAAATATTTTTATGTCCCCGACAACAGGCAGGGTGTACCATCCTGCAAATGAGATATATGGGGGAATTGGTTTAATCAGATCAAAACTATCGATTGAATTGAGCAAACACTTTCAGTTTTCAAATGGTGAATCAAAACCACCAACACATTTTACTTGGAAAGGAGAGACATATCAATTGGATCATGACTGGTTTTACAAGAACATTGAAAAGCATAATATAAGGATTAGAATTGACCCAGACTGAATACTATGGTACATAAGGAGAATGAATTAAATGTAACTGACTGTGATGTTACTTGGTAGATACTTAAAGTTATTTATTTGTAGTTCTGTCATTGTTCAATGACTACTTGTTAGATTTTGAATTTAATATAATTTATATGTAATTGTAATAAAAAAGACATGTGAAGTTTGTTAGTCTGCTTTAAACAATAAATATTTTTAGAGACGGCAGAACCCTTTGTTCAGTGTTCTATGAAGTGTTATCAATACCTTTTCCTGACACCAATCATCTTGCCTGTTGGGTTCTGTGTTAGATAGACAAAGATATTTTAATACTGGGATGTAAATAACACATTCATGAAGACCTTTTTTGTTTATTTGGATGGGTAGACTGTTAGGAGATCTTTGTGACTCCAGGCACATCGATATGCACAGGTTTTTATGTCTCAAGGTAGGGCAAGGTATTTATACCCACATTATATATTGTTTCATCTTATAAATTTATGTTATGATCTACCAATATGATGGCTGATTTAATAATATTAGTCCATCACTGCCAATTAGAGGTTTATTAGTGCTTCTTTATCTTCTTAGCAGTATCTACAGATGTCTGTGTTAATTAATGCCAGGTAGGCCTTGTGTATGACATGTTCACACTCATCTGTTAAGCATATTTGTTTTCTTCAGTTTTAAAAGCCCAGTAAAACATATTTTCTCATACCCTCCAATCTGTGCCTTTGTCTAGGCTCAGCACTGCAGGATATCGGCACCCTTACTACACTCTGAACATAGAATTTATGGCATATGCGGCTCCTTGAAATGGCTTCCTACTCTTATGCCAGGGTATCATGAGCTAATTCCACAATTGTATAATAAAATATACATATAATTGTATATTATCAGCAATGGTAGTGCCCAGGGACCATTATAGAACAACTCTGTGTTTGGTGCCAAGCACATTTTTGTTCTATGCTGTTCATGTAAATGATCATCAGTACAATATATTTAGTGCTGTTTTGCATTTTAGATAAAGATTTCATAGGTGTCTACTAAATCTGACATTTCCCACTAAATGCAAATTTCATAAAAGTGTCAGTGTCAGTAAATCATCTCTTTATTAAATGTTTGTTTGCAGTATGAAAAATACTATCCAGTGTTCTGATTTTATTTTTCTCAATAATTATGCTGATGGTAGGGGATAAATAAATATATGCAGATAAATTATAAATATTGGTTATAATTATTATATATTTAACGTAATAAAATAAACTTAATGAATAGTTTGTTACATGTATATTATTATTACTACATTTATATTGCTTACATGTAATTTTGATAATATTTTAATAGACATTTGCATTAACCCATTATTTACAACAGGAAAAATGATATCTTTTAAATTGTTCCATACATTTTTCACTTATGTAAATTATTAAAAGTACAGGTGTCATTTTTGCAGTTTATCACAGATGTGTAATTATGGCTAAATAACATTTGTTCAGTCAATTATATTATTTTGTGCAAAGTCTATATTAAAAGTAATGGTTACATAGTATCATAATGTACATTATGTTTCTCCTTCTTTAGAGAATGATTCATATGAGCCTTGTTGTACCCAGGAGAAACCATGAGAATTTTCATTTAACAAAGGGGTTTTAAGCATTATATTTTTTGCAGCATCATGTAAGGTGGGATCATAAGGTTTAAACGTGATGTAGTGCTTGTCTTCTATTGGTGGATCATCATAAATGTGGTTAATGCTGGAGGCCACACATTCCTTTACCTTTTCCAGAAATAGTTTTCTGTTAGTTTTGAAGCTGCAAAAAAGTTTCTAACTATTACTTTGAAATATATATACTCCATATGATATTGGTAATGAAAATTTGCCTCGGTATTGATATTGATTGAACACAGCCTTGTGATTAAGAATGATGCCTACGACTTGGCAGTCTTCAGTTTGAATCCCATAGCATGCATATAATATGATATAAAGTCATTTGTTTAAAGATAAAATTATGCCTGAAGTATCACATCAACGTTCTACCAAGCAAGTAAACTGTGCCGACAGTACTAACCACCAGTACTACATGCTTTGCTTCATACCATGCTCCTGAGAACAACTTGGAATACCATGTCTACTTCTCACATCCTACATTTAATGCGTACTGCTGCTTGGTGATAGAACTCAGTACAAGCAACTTTGAAAAAATATTCTGACTTACTTCACAGAGGCCTCCATGTTTGTTGGCGCTTTCATATTTAGATTATGAAATATCCAGTGCAGATACTTAAGTATCTGCCAAATGTGGTTTCGTTTTTTATCCCATTGTGGAAAAACCTCACTTAAATTGAGAATGCCATTGTTTGAATCCACAGCTGGGTGATATAGTTGCGACGTGAAAGTCACTATCTGAAATATTAAACAATGGTATCAAACTATGCTACATAATAGATGGTGTGCCAAATATTCCACAGTTAGTATCCAGTCTATTGTACATGTGAATTAATGAATTTAGTTACATCTGTGTTGGTATCCTATGTGCCAATGTCTAAAGCAATAGTACATAGACACATGAATGAAGTGTTATATAATATAAACATCAAACTTACTGGTACTCTATCATCAGGAAACTTTTCAGGTAATGTTAAAGTAAACCTGAATATTCCACCCTCATAAATGTCTGACCGTACGAATATAACACCATACCACACTGCAACAATTTTTTATTAACATGGGTTAATATATGGTTATAAAATTTCAGAAATACATTTAAATTAATTAGGAGTATTCATGTTTCAAACAAGTTAGAACAATATTATACTTAGGCTAAAAATTATTAAAAATAAATTGATGAAATATAATCATTATACTATTGTGTATACTTCTGTTAGCGTATGATCTTGCAGTAATATACATAAACATAATTGTAATATTCTACTCTGTTAAATAAAATCGGTATATACTTACTTAGTGAATTTTCATATGATGGTATAACATAAATCCCTTGTAAGTTTTCAGTTTGCAACATACGACTGAAAATAAAAGCCAATTGTTCAATAATTACCAATACGCTAGATTTCATGAAGTTAGAATCAAAATATACCGCGTATGAAAAACGAAAATACCAACAGAAAAAGTCTGTAAATAAAACGTAAAAAAGATGTAATAATATATAATACAAGCACTATTATTAGCTTACTACTCTGCCATTATAATGTATTCCTGATGGAATACTGAATAAAGTTCCTTCATTTCTTTTATATCAGTATTCTTTTCTTCAACCATTGGTTACCCACGAATTTTATAAACATATGTACATAGAAACAAGGAACGTAAAATTGCTATATTTACTTTATTTTACTTATGTATTGACATAACTTGTCATCAGACTCTTCGCTGTCAAACAACTGTTTTTTAAGAGATTTATAGACTTTGGCATTCTAGTATACGAACAATATTAATAAAAAAGAATTTACCGGAAATTCTAATATTCTTGGTATTAAATATACGTCTATTCCTAAATACTTAGAAAATTTTATTGCACAAAGCTTTTACCGTGAAAGTTTTGCGTCATTAGTAAATTAAATTATTTATTTCATAAGGACTTTACAAGCTCTTGAACACAGCTTTTCTTGCGGAGAAGGTAAAATAATCAGCTGATTTTCTAACTTCTAGTGTCTAATAACCTTTCATCCCCTATTTAGCGTAAGTCATCTGGTTTTATGGCGTCACTAGATGGCGCTTGAATATATCAAGATTGTAAATTAGCAATTTATTGACTTATATTTTTTAATTTTATTTATTTCATTATTTATAACGCCCTTATATTCCAAATTACATAGATTATCACATTTATTTGAGTTATTTGCTTATAGTATATCTAATAATTCGTCGTGCCTCTTAGCATAGGCCTCCTCCAGCTCTCTCCATTGGGCTCGGTCTTCTGCCACTCTGGTCCAATATGGTCCTAGGGTTAGGCGGATATCGTCGCTCCATCTTTTCTTCGGTCGACCCTGCCTTCTGATGTCCCCTCTTGGATACCATACGGTCACTTTGCTTCATTTATTTATTTTGTAACGTAGCATATGTCCTGTCCAGTTCCATTTTAGATGGTCTATACGAGTTATTATATGTGTTATTTTTGTCTTCCTTCTTATTTCCAAATTTCGGATTCTGTCAGTAAGCCTGATTCCCAACATATTTTTTAATAAGTTCTGGGTAAATAGATATTATAAATAGTATTTGGTGCAACTATGTAATGAAGTGTCTTTGGAAATTAAGTAGGTATATGCCCTTATACATTTTATTTTTACGCAATCCTTTTAATGTATAATACCAAATATTTAAGCTCGTCTTAGTTAAGAATAATCATAGCTGTTTTCTTGGCAGTTACTTTTAATTATAGTAACACGTTATAACTTTCAGCGTTTAATGTGAGTTTTAATCGAAACAAAGTGTAAGGACATGGATAGAAATACCATTTTTTCAATCTTTGTTCAAAACATGGAATTTTGGAAAATAATAATGTCAATGGATCACATTAATATTTTTTTGTTGTAGACCTCTTTGCTCCTCTTGTATTCTTGGATGCATGAGTGAGCGCCCCTTACGAGCACCTGATGATCACGGGATCAGCCGGCGCGCGCTCTCAATTAGCCGGGATTATCCCGCACGTGTCCCAGGGCTTAGGCTTAAGCTCCTCTACTTTATTCAAATACCTGGTGTAATTATTTTTTATTGATTGCATATCATAAATTAACAAGAATCGTCCAGGCAGCGTTATTTCTATAAAATTCGATGTGTTAAATATGTAAAACGAAATATATTGTATTTATTTAAAATCATATTATATTTTCAATGAAATCAAGTTTGTAAATTAGATCCATGCAATCTTATTCGCAGGTAAGGTGAATTACCTGTAAGTTTTTATTACTACATATATATATAATAAAGCTTTGTAATAGGTAATACTCGTATGAACTATGAGTTATATATTTGTCGTCCTGATAAATTTCTTCCATCTGGCGTTACATATTCTTTTTATTATAAATAAACGGCCAATAATGTTTTATGTAGTTATCTACGTGTTTTATGACAGCAGTCTTGTTCGTAGAAAACAGACGTTAATTCGAGGAAACATGTGGATAAGTTGGCGCTACTCGCTTTCAAAGTGCCGCTGTTGGAACATAAAACTCCTCCATTTGATGTATGCCCTGCAGTTCTGTAATTACGTCTGTTGGATAAACAAACAGCTTTAATTAGCGTTTGTGTTGTCGAATTAAACATTTCAATAAACGTATTTAACGAGACATGGCGTTATAAATGCTGTTTTATGTAGAGCTATAAATTAATTCCGGCCCATCCATAATGGCAGCTTCCTGAGTTATAGTAAGCTTAGTCTTAGTAATCGTTTTATCCTTCAGAATGTTATAACTCTCATGATACTCCTTATTTAGATATTTCAATGCTCACTAAAACCCCTTTTATCAATTGAACTTTTGCTTGAACTTTTGCCAGAGACTTTATACTGCCTCTTCTATACGATTTTATAGCATATAATATACGTATTTCAATGGCTTTATTTTGCGTTACAAAGTTGACTTAAAAATATTTATATATATATGTTAATGTCTTGATAGTGTAAATGGAACGAATAAAGAAAAAGTAATTTTATTAATCAGCAAGCACCTCGACAGAGTAGGGTTTCTCTTGACGTGCAGCCCGCCCGGATCGTATCACACATGAGTGACGCCAGAGTAAGACGCATGCGTGTGGCTTCCCTCTCCAGAATGTTTGGCGACTGTCCTGAATATAGTTTTCCTTGAGACTGCGACGTTTGGATGAAGTTATTCAATGCAACTTATGAAGTGGTCGATAAATTCGAAGCCAATATTGATGTCGTCATTCTTACGTTAATAACAGTTTCAAAACTGTAGAGCATCATCGACCTCAATTATAGTTATAGTAATATGTATACTGAGGGAACCGTTTAGATTACAGTGAGTAGGTACTTGGTGAGACGCAACATACGCCGTTCCCACGCTTCGCTCGCGGATTACACGGAATGCCCTTTTGGTGCTTCGCTCCTGCACTGACCTGCGTTTTTTTTTCACAAAAAGAACAGCCTGATAAATCACGAGCGCATTGTACACGAGATCTGGATAACGTTCTCCGATTTTTGTCCATGTTTTTTGCGGACATCGATCAGGCTGATGTCCAATAATGCGGCTACCTGCTCAAATTTGACGGTCAAGGTGCCGTATGTCACAATAAAAACTAAGATAACATCTCGCTTTATTTCTTATTTGTATTGCTTACTTCCGCGTAAATTTTATTTTACTTATAAATATTTATTTCTAACAAAAGTGCATATCTGTATATTTATGCTTTTGTTATTATTCAAACCCAGGATTGTTCGTAAGTTTGTTTATATATAAAAGTTTCATCGGATAAGAGTTGGCATTTTGAGCAAGCATTCCTCACTTTTTCAAAGGTGTAACATATCAAATATACTGTAATGAAATGTAATACTCCTTTATACGTACACAATACACATATTTAATTTAAAATGAAATGTTCAAAATAATTTGTTATATACATAATTTTATACCATAAATATTATTTATACAACACACGTAAAAAACAAGAGGGAACTAAACGGAAACTAATAAACGTAACTATTCATTCGTTAAAATGTAGCAATTAACCGTGTGTTCAACGAGTATAAATGTGCACATTTCCTATAGTAAATTGGATGTAATGAGCGAGGGTGGCGTGGGGTGACGTGGGGTGGTCGGTCACAAGCACAGGTGCGCCGCGCGTGCAGCTCCAAGGAGCCGAGCGGCCAACCTCTAACCGTGAACACCATGTGACGGACACCTAATTACATGTAATTGGCCTTTCGTGCATAACATGAAACCGACAGGTTTACCTGTTATTGGTAAAAAAATATTTGAATTCCAAAAAAGCAAAATTACATTTTATGTTTAATATAAAGTAGTTAATTACACGGATATACACTACACACGTCTTAAATGATAACCACTGCCCGTTGACTGCTCTATTTACATTGTATTAAGATAAGAATAGGTATTTTGGAGTTTTTACAAGGTTTAGAACGCTTCGTTTGTCTATACAAGCGTATCCTGCAACATAAAAGCAGCTTCTGCAAAAATACCTTTGATTTTTACGCGTATGTACTTCAAATTATATACTTAATTCTTATGTACAGTCATTATACATAATATGGAATGTATTATATAATATCGCCTTATATGGTCGGACCTTCTTGCACTAGGTGTTCCAATGACTTGAAGAAAACAGCGGGATAATATTGATTTCAGAAGAACCTGGACCAGATGGAGTGGCGCAGATTAGAGGAAGTTTATGTCCAGAGGGGGGCTTCCAAAGGCTAGTGTATGGATGGAATATAGCTTTTTAAAGATTCACTCCAGGACATGACAAACAATTAGTTTCAATTATTGCAGCCTAATGTAACTTTCACATTTTTGCCACATTATTATAACAGTAATCGTAGAGCTAAGAAAAGGAAATTTAGCGGTATCTAATGGATTGTTTTTTCTGTTGTGGGAAAAAGTTTAGACTATAAAGTGTAGATTAGCTCATAGTTAAATTATGATTGATTCATAGAGTTCCTTGCAAATTGTAATGGCTCAATTCATTAGTTGCGAATTGCGGACTTACCTTGAGCACTTATTTAGTTTCATTAGTTGACTTCCATTCCATTTACGTAGGTAATGAACTTATCTATTTCATGTATATAGTGGTTTTACACGTTACAAAAATATGCGTATGACCAACTTAATTAGCTCACTACACTCTTTCGACTAGTGCTATTCACATGAGCAATAATTTTACTAACTCATTTGTAGGTGCGAGAGAAAGGTTCCAACGATTGTGCGAGTTAAAATGTCGATGTCACTGTTTACAGTTTGTTTTATGTTTTTTTGTTGCAGGTGTAGTCGATGTTAGCGAGAAAATGTAAAAATTTTCGACGTATGGCTTTTTAAACTTAGCTATATGGTTTGTGTTATAGTGCGGAATATTAAGGTATCATTTGTCATAACGGTGAAATATCATGAGAAAATCTGCACGGTTTAGAGTTCTCTATAAGTTTCGCAAACACCGGCGAGGTCTGTTAACCAGCTCGTTTGTCCAGCGTGATACATTATGATAATGGTACAGTTACCGTCCGACTCGTTACTGAAACTAAAAAGTGAGAAATGAAAAAGAACAACACCCATTAAGTAGTAAAGTTACGTTTTATTTACATTTACTATCACATTAGATCGGTTCTCGTTACACAAATTCAACTTAAAATTAAATAACGTTACCCAATTATAAACAAGAACACTTTTATTACAATAAAATTATAATAAACAGATTTTGAAATTAAAAATTAATTAACGATAGTTTGACAAATGAAGTAAGTCTCTTACTAAATTTAAGATGAATTTAATCTAAAATGATTTTATTAATATTACAAATTGCACAGGACAACATCTATTTTACTACTATTATGTGTATTCTTAGGACTACGTTTTCCAATGTAGGTATAAGACTAATACAACCCTTCGGTTTCGAAATATAAAAATGTTTTTCAATTATCTTATAAGACTAATACAACCCTAAAGGTTTCGAAATTAAAAATGTTTTTCAATTATCTTGTGAAGGTACTAGTGGATTTACTGAGCGTTACGATATATGGCATCTCTACAATACTAGGTCTATTACTTACATATATGTATTTGTTATCTGTGTACTAAAATACATTTCATTCGTAACTACATATTTTCCGTCATTAAACATCCGAATGAGATTATTTTCATTTAGACCACTTTGATGAGTTACGAAGGACTCGTTAGGTCTTTTTAAGAGTGCCACGAAATATGTAGAGACGTCTTCTTCCGAAAAACTCTTGATAAAAACTAAACTTCAA
The DNA here is from genome assembly GCA_018245675.1 of Agara michaeli. NCBI lineage: Eukaryota > Metazoa > Arthropoda > Insecta > Lepidoptera > Hesperiidae > Agara > Agara michaeli. The sequence goes on from DWDX01002372.1 coordinate 12,309, forward strand.
TATACATCTACTTAATACTTAGTGATATTCTATATTTGCGTATTATTTTTATCTTTTATCTTTAATAGAAAATGCGTTTATGTACGAGTATGTAGTTTTAAATTATTGTTAAACAAAAACAAGGTAATACAATTAAAGAAACTATCACCTTCAAACTTTTTGGTATTACTATTTTTATGTTAATTTCGTTTTACACTAATTACAAGTCTTTAAACAATATTCTCTTGTTAAAATAACTATTCGTCAGGTTGTCTCCGGACTCTGCACGATTAATGACAAACACACAGATGTTTGATTTAATTGTTGACTTCATTTTATCGCAATAAGAATAAAGTAACGATATAAAATTCTACGACAGGACATGAAAAGTTTACTTTAGTTTGAAATGTGTATAATTAGATATAAATATACCAGCCTACTTTTTTTTAGTTTGATTCTAAATCGCTTGCTTTAGTCAATTTAATAAGCAGGTTGATATTATAGGGTTTGCATTTATTTCAGTTTTACACATGTTTACAATTAGATCTTTAGTTGGCAGCAAAAAAGGTAAAATCATCATACCGACCTACACGTCGGTGTGGAGCGTCATACAATAGTCGTTTAAGAAATGAGAGCTCCCTGGGAGTGTGGTTTAATGTGTGCAGGATGTGTGGCGTGCGTGTGCGCGGGGTGGGCGATGTGCGGAGGCTGCCGCGCCTGGTGGCAGCGCTGAGCTTGTAGGTGCGAATGCGCCCGCAACTCCTCGCCATGCTCGCGATAAGCTCGATGTTTGTCCTCGAAATCTCGCAGTCGCTGATTATAGCGCTCTATTTGGTCTCTAAGGGCGGCGTCTTCAATGGCGGCTCGCTCCTCGTCTAGTTCGAGACACCCCACTCCATCCAAGCGCTCCAAATCGATCCAACCCCGCCAGCGGACGCACACGCCGTTCATGATAAATCTCGATACAATGTGTGCCTACAACAAAAAGAGAAAAGCATGACTGCGCGTAATTAATGACTCGCCTTCCTAGAAAACAAAAAAATACACAAAAACTGACTCCGTCGGTGGTGGGCACTCGGAAGAGCAAGATAGCGAAGGACCCGTTGACCGTTAGTCATATGTTGCATAACTTAGTAACGTTCACATCCGCCCAAAATATTTGTTTAACGTTAATACTTAACATAACGACGGCTGACACTGAACAGTAAGTAGCACAGTGCATTTTGTAATATGTTTAAATTATCAACTTGCTGGTTATACGACTATACGAAATACATAGCTATCTTTATAAAAAAAGACAATCAATATTCTGCATTTAAATCACTTTAAGGTTTATAGTTGCATGATTTTGCTACTTACTATTAAAAATTTTAAGTTACAAGATAGAAAAAATTGTGCTTACCTAAAACCATCATTGTTATTTTCCAAATATGTACCTACTATTTAATAATATAATATAAACAATAGTAATATACATAAGGATATGAAAAAAGAAGTCAGTTATTTCTCACTGACTACTATTATGTGCCAGTAATTTGATGTAAAAGTTAAATGTACACAATCAGCAAAGAATATTTTTTACAAAAGTCTTGAGTTTTGTATTGTTCTTCTACCTGTTAAAACGCCATAAGGCAGGCGCGCGAGGCCAATCGCGTGCTTGCTTTATTCCGGCATCCTCTTTACAAACAATTCATTATGTAGACACTTTTCTGAACCAATTACAGTAATAATGACCTTTTTAGTTTTTATAAACCATCATTATAATAATAACACTACCCGAAAGGCTCTCCGTATGGTTCTTGACCTTCAAAAATTTTGGAAGACAGATCAATGCTCGTTAGGTCATATTTCCTAATTAGAGAAATGGTTTGGTATGGTAGTTCTAGTTTCTTAATTAATAGCTAGTAAACAAAACTGGTTTGTTAAATATCATACAAAATAATATTTTATACTGACAGTCTCGATGCCTATACCTAATAGCTAGCAATCTGTTTTTGTACCAATTTTGATTTGAAAATATTTCGAATGATAATGAAATAAAATGTACATCTATTTCGACTGTTACAGAATGAAGGGTGAACTATCGAAACGTCGGCGGCCATGATGGTTGCTGGGGCGGGGCGTCGCGGCGCCCTGCGGACTCTCATTTTCCCGTATTGATCCGGGGAAAATTGTTCTCTTTCAACATCGCATTGCAGGGAAAAGTTACAATTACGGTACCTACACGGATTAAGAAGATTTTGTCTGGATACCAAAAGGAGAAAGGTGACTTTGACCTCAGCTACGTATACATTTGTGAAATTAAACCTTAAATATAAACTACATATTGATTAAGTTTTCTCCGTTACTGATTACTGAATTATAAAATTGACTATATGTTTTACCAACTATTTTGTCAGACATCTGTAAAAATTATTTAAAATTATAAAATCCAACTTTTATTTTTTAAAAGTTGGATAATAATATTGATAAAATAATATATATTACTAGAAATTTCTTGAAAGTCTTACCAGATTATACAAAAATGGTGACTCTATGTAGTCATATAATTCTTTGCCATTTCTGCCCATTGAGCAATTTGCCCCCCAATACAATTTACTGCTGTCATGGAAATAACGAGAAGCAATGCGAATACGCTCTTGAACTCTGTTAAATGAACCAAGCGTAAATAAATATAAGTATTCATATAGAATTGCAGCGGGCGGTCTCGAACACGAAGGGGATTAAGTTTTATAAAGTACTAAATGCACATCCTATAGTGGAGATTTTAATATTCTAAACTTAAAGTAACTTAAACACAGTATAAAAGATACTATCGCGACAATTGAGTTTACCTATAAGAATTGATATAGATAAAAATAAATTTTGGACAAGCGGTAAACAGTAAATAAGTATATACCTACAATGTTTGCATAAAATATGCCACAAAAGTTAATTCCTTTAGTTTGTTTCGCAAATCTCATTTACAGAAATTCTTTAGAACCGTGTTCATTACTTAAAAATTTTGAACCCGTTTTATAAATATGCAGTGATTGCATGCTTCATTAATGCATTAGCATGTTTCGATATGCATTAGTGATCGTGAATAATGCGCTAGTAGAAAAGATG
>DWDX01002373.1:0-15394 GCA_018245675.1 Agara michaeli
TAGACTGTCCTATCTCGACCAAATAGGTCAGATACTGGCTGATGGAGGAGTCAAGAGTCTCCGTAACCGGCGTGTACGTATGAAGAGAGTGATGAATGTAGACGAGGCGCGTCAGGTTTGGAAGGACAGAGATGTTTGGCACTCGGTGCTTTCTGACCGTAAGGGACCTGGCGTGACGGTATGTATGTATGACCAGTCCACGTCATATGACCTGTCTGAAATATTTGCTAAACTTAATAAAGTTCTTCGTGACGTCATTGCTACACAACATATTTTAAATACCTGTGTAAATAACACCATTCGTAATAACAATTGTTCTCATAATCGTTCATCGCCGGAAGTTTAATAACTAATCTCTATGTATTACACGATGTTATGCAACAGTTTATTTGAAACTGACCAGATCATCTCGGCTAGGGTTGTCAGTTTTCCGTGTAATATATCTATTTATATTCTGACAATAAATCTATTTAAAGTTTATTTAATGGTGATACCCATAGTCTTTGTACCCACCGCATATTTTTACCATGTGCCTAGGTTAATAGAGAAAGCCACCAGGCCTTAAGGAAGTATATTCATTAATTAAGACGTTAATTCCACTAAATATACTGATGCTTTAAAATTGTATATTATGATGCATAAATTAAAATAACTGTATTATATTAGCGATAAAACATTGTATTATTTATTTAAACAATAAAAAAATTTATAGTTTTACTGCGCGCGTTGAAGTCTTTTATATGATAGATATAAAATAAATTTATATTCCAAATTTTTAGTATATCAATATCAATTACATCATGTCTAGTAAATCTTACGTGATTCTCAATGGTATCGAGTATGTATTGCATTCGAGGAGTTCAGTGGCCTCGGCGCGTTTCAGCGGCCGACACGATTTTTCGCTTCCTGTTCTTTTTACTAAGGTGATTATTATAAATTCCTCGCCCTGGATACGTCTCTTTGAAGACACACTTCTTGACATCAATTCGATTTAACAATATGCACATGATATTATTCGGTACACTTTTTGTTTTGTATTAAAAGCTGACTAATTAAAATATGACAAATGAACAAGTGATTCACAAGTCAGCTTAGTATATCAGTTATACCTATCGTTTTGTTATTTAATGGCATCCTAAAAACCAAACACATTATGTAAAGACATGTATTTATATAAATGTTAGATAACACATTGACATTTAGAATCGTCGAGCTTTATAAACATTGCAGACAGTCGCTCGTTATGTCGTTTTTGTTATTAGAGTGTGTTGGCCCCTTTACCTCCTTATCGTGAAGTTATGACGTCGTCAGTGTCACTCGGAACGGCCGTAAACAGTGGAACATCACAACGATGTGACGACTCACTGATCATTAGGTACAAACCTTTATTTTGCACTGTAACTGGTGGAGGCATCACATTTCAATCATTCCACTCCAGTGCGGGCAGATGAAGTTCATTGAACTTATTTATCAGATGTTCCCAATATCCATAAAAGTTTTACATACATTCGCATTGGTATTAATACAGAATACAATACTTTACGCCCTTGAAAGATATTTGAAAGGTCTAAGTAGCAATGATATTATGTTTTGTTAGGTTGACCTTGGATTCTATTAGCGTGTTACGTGCGGTCCCACCTTAAGTACGTTTGCTCAATCGTTGCATATGTCAAAAGTGTGTATACAGCTATTGCTTGATAAGCTTTTTGTATATCTTTTTAGTGAACGTTGCTGTGCTGTACATGTAACAGGTAGCTTGTGGGAACACAGTCGTGCATTAGGAGAGACAAGATAGATTACTTTTTTGGTTCGATCATGTCAAATTTGCACACTATACTATATATCATTAGATAGTTATTATTAAGCTATCTAATATGGTTTTACGAATGTGACTTCGATATTCATTAGAGTATAAAAACCCCGCCCTAAAATTGGTACATACTTAGTAAACAACATTCTATTATACTCGTAGATATTTGAAGGTCGTATCCAAGAATACTTATGACCGAAACAAAAATACTCGTATGTCATACATTTAATAGCTTAGCCACATTAGTTGGTATTCGTATCGCTAAGAATCATTACTAATTGTATAACTGGTTCGTTTAATTAGAATGAAGTAATCTTTGTCGGCTTGCGAATGCAAGGTGAAAAATAGGCAGTTGTCTGTGTCATTTATGAAAGAGGCTGAAAATAAATATAAACCACTGCGGTTTTGCTGCAAAAATAAATGCTGATGGTAGATATTATCGTGCTTGTATAGTACATTGAACGATGCAACCCAATTAAAATATCCCCAGAATATATTGTTTTATAGAGCACGACAAGTCGCACAAGTCGACAAATCCCACACTTTGTCAAGTGTCCCAATGGCAGTCACGTGTCACTGTAAACTTTCCTGTAAAACTATCACGTAGACCACGACAAAGTTTGTCGTAACTCACATCGGGGTTCATTTCACCAAGTATCCCAATTGCAGTTATGCGAAACGGTTATAAAAGCTGCTTTTTGTTTAAATATCAACTATTTATATCACAATACCTGTGGCTAGTGTCGTTGCGGAACAAGTTACGCCCGGCAACTGGTCGGTGCGTGTTGTAATCGCGACTAGACGGCTTTATCAATAGAATTGGAGCAAACGGTATAGCTATAGACAGTATTAATGTTTACTTTCGTTTTTGTAGATAGATATCAACGATGTTTATATGGGTATCTATAAAATTGAATGTTTTGAAACGTGATTGCGACGTAATTGTAATAGGTATGTTGTTTATCACCTGATTGGTCACCTACACACAAGCTTTGCCTAATTTGGGATCGAGCAGTCCCAACGTCTAATATATGCCTAAATATTCAGTCATTAATACGTTTTCCTGTGAAGGCTATATCTAAATGTATGGTTTTTAAAATCAAATACTATATTATAGCAATCGATTTCTAAGATTGTGTTTTTTTATTTATTTCAACGCGAGTTTCGTGCATTTAAGTTCGAATTCGGTTTTCAAACAAAGGAATATTGTTAATGCATTTTTATGGGTATTTGGAATTCTAGTGTCGTGCTTACAAAGGCACTGAAACAAAGGAACGCGTGGCTCGCGCGAGTATGACAGGAATACCAATACGCATACTTACTATCATATTCCAACGACATTGTCTGCGGCTATTTAAATAAGACTTTTTAACAAAAACATTGAACCTGCGATAAAACTGTAAAGCAAAAATGAAACCTATTTTCCCATGATTAGGGTAAGAATTTTCTTTTCAAATTATTACGAAACCAACTTCGAGGTATACAATGCCCAGTAAAAAAAATGAACTGTCAAAATCGGACTACTCTGTAAAAAGTTATGCGTGGTCATACATAAAATATATATATACAACAATTCGGCAAATAAATTTTAATATTACATACAAATATGAGCACACGCAACATACAATATGCAATTTTTTTTCAAAAATAGAATATAATTATCAAATCACATTTTTTATTGTTCATTATTAATTTACTTATATTTATAGTCAATTAAAAATGAGGGGTTACAAAGCGCAAATTGAATGACGTGTTATAAATATAAATGATCAAAATTTAAAAAATAATCATTTCTACCGACATTTCAGTGACTGTCTCGCTACTATCCATAAAAATATTACGTCTCTAATGGAAGTGAAATTTTTCGTCGCCATTATCATTATTTACTCATTTATCTCTCAAACACGAGTTGTTACTGTTGCCAATCGGAATGTTACTTAGAGCATTTCCAGATGTTTAACACCTGGAAATACTAACGAATCCGATAAGTACAGTATAGTATATAGTACAGGTACAGGCGGAATCATAAATGCCGGTTTCATAATATCACTTACTACACCAGCGCTACAAAGCTTCGAGCAGGTTTCTCGATATAAGCCGTTCGGAAAGATAACAAATCTATAACATTTGTAGTTACCAAAGTGTACCTTTCGTTTGAACAGGTCTGTGCGCAGTCAATTCGAAATTCATACAACGGAGACAATTTAGCAACGAAACGACCTCAATACTATATTAAATATAGTTTAAGTTTTGCAACAAGCACCCAAACTGTGCGGTGCAATGATTGGAGAAGTCAAATAAATCGACATAGCTTGTTCAAGTCTACTTTTGCTTAACCAATACTACAACTTGTTAAGGGAATATATAATTATATTTTATTTAACATCCATACTTTCTATGTTATTTAAAAATGTATTAATTATTTACTCAAATATTTATTTCTGATTTATTTATTTTTTATTGTTGCATGCAAATGGCGAACTTAGTGCCAAAAGTCATTTTGAATCAACTTAAAAGTAAATGAGATTGCACCGATAGGTATTTATATGAGAAGATGCTATCAAAAGGCACATCAATGTATCCTTTTCGTATGTATTTGTGACTATTCTCAGGTAAAACCTCAGTCTTGAGGTTCAAGTTTGAGGATTAAGAACGGAGATTCCTTTTAGTTATGTTTTAGCGATAAACCAAAAAACCCAGCTCAGTATTGAACCACAAACTAGTACCTGAACATTTTAAAACTTGTCTTTTCTTTTAGCGTAGTGGTTAGCGACCGAGTTATTAACCTGGACATTGTAGGTTCGATATTCACTTAGGATGAATATTTGTGTGATCATCACAAGTAGTTATTTGTTCTACGTCTTTATGAGATGTCTGAAAACACTATATTGGATTTATCTTGTATACGGTCGTACGGTATGCTAGTCGCGCCAAGGTATCGTATATATAAATGAACAAAGACAAAACAACTCGGTACCTTTTTCTCTTGTTTGTCAATCGATTTTCTTTTTTTGTGTTCGGTATCTCTTAACGAGCTTTGGTGCTATCAATAATAAAAATTCCAATACCAACATTTTATTTTTTTTTCTTTTTATTTCATGATAACGCTTCTAAATTTTATAATATATGGTCTTACAGACTCTTTGACTGCCTCGTTGGTCGGGCGGTTGCTAGCGCGACTGCCGATCGGGAGGTCCTGAGTTCAAATCCCGAGTTGGGTACTGTTGGATTTTTCTAATTTAGAATTTCTAGTAGTGACTCAGAGTCTGCATGTGTGCTCGGTGCATGGCAATAGGCTCACCACCTATTCCATTGTGGGACTTAAACGTAACTGGTGAATTAGGGGTGTGTTCTACACTCCTCTGCCTACCCCTTAGGGGATTACAGGCGTGACGTTACAAACAAACATAGTTTGTTTCACGCCTTAGCGGTGTTTAGAATGAAACGAAAACCATTTTTCACAAACGAAGTATGTAAATTCGAATATTTCTCGACATCACTTACGTGTAATTACGCGCGGTAAACGCTGAACGTTAACACGCCGCGCCGAAGTCAATTACGGGCGGGGGCAGCCAGCGATTGTCATGCTAAACGCGAGACGCGCTCAAGGCATTCATTCCGGTTTCTTCTCGCGTTTACTACAATAACCGTTTCGTTCGACGTTGACGCAATTTCTGTTCTATTTCAACTGTGAACGTTTGAAAAGAAGTCACTCAGTGACTGATCAATACGACCGAGATCGCTGGGTAGCGTAAGTAAGGGACTTTTGGAAATTCATCCCTCATGACTGCCTCGTTGGTCGGGCGGTTGCTAGCGCGACTGCCGATCGGGTGGTCCCGGGTTAAAATCCCGGGTCGGATACTGTTGGATTTTTCTAATTTAGAATTTCTAGTAGTGAGTCGGAGTCTGCATGTGTGCCCGGTGCATGGCAATAGGCTCACCGCCTATTCCATTGTGGGACTTAAACGTAACAGGTGAAATGTGGGGGTGTACTACACTCCTCTGCCTACCCCTTAGGGGATTACAGGCGTGATGTTACGTATTCCTTCAATATTTTAAACAGACAGCTGCGCCACCCGATGGTAAGTCATCACCGTCGCCAACGCGTTGCCGGTTATGAAACAGAGCTCATATCACGTCTTTTTCGAAATCTCCCTGTCTTAACCCTCCAGGAACATCTCAGATGTGAGTTCATCCTACTATTCACTCTTTCACATACTCATTCGCTCATCACGCAATATTTATCCAAGGTGGAAATCGAACCCAGGCCCATCTCTAAACTAAACAGAGAGGCCCAACATATGGATGACGTCAATAAATCCCAATGGCTTGCAGACCTTGAGGCGAATTATAAATCGTCTTGCAATGATCGGCATATTTTCGAAGCAAGCTGCTTTACGCCGAACCACGAATGAGATGCAGATGGCAATGACCGAGCTTTGCTTCCACGCGATTGAACATCTCTTAGCTTTTAAGGTTTTTCATTTTGTATATTTGCCAAATACTACTGGCAAAGTGATTTCATTTGCTATTGTTGGCAATTTATGTTATTAAGTTGGCGCAATTTTGTTTATTTGAAAGAATTTATTCAATGTTATCCTACTGGAGGCTTCGAAGGTTTTAGATAATTGGTCACTCTTTCAGTAATTGTTTGATAACTTCACAGTTTGTCGCATTGGCTGCAACAACATTTTACTTTCCACTGTTGAGCACGTGTCTCCCCGAGAACTAGTGGCATCAGGGCTGCGCCCATTACGATTTAGGATTTACGATGAAAGCCGGAGCTATCATTAGGAATAATGTTGTTTTAATAGTGACTTACATTATTACAATGAAAACAAAATTCTACGGATCATAAGAACATAAGTTCACGGAAACCCATAGCTTGGCGGCTTTGTAACAAATGACAGATGAATGTGCAATGATAGTCACGTTCGAAACGGAATCGCTTGACACCGAATCGCGGATAAAATGCGGACGATAATGACGCGGCGTTACTTCCGTGCGATTTGAATCCATTTAGCTTACGAGGCCATTGCTCCCTTCCCGCCTTCCATCTACGTGTCATTCTTCTTCCGTCGAACTTATTGTTACTTTCGACAAATTAGAGCCTTGAAATCGTCACGTTTCTCGTTAGGTGCTCTTACACACTTTAATTTTACAGTATTAAGACATTAATTGATTGTTTCATTATTATAATTAACCTTGCTGTCGTCATTGTCCCTGTCCATTGCTGGACATTGGTCTTCTCTTATGATGATAATTTATTGGGACCTAGTGTTCCAGGCAAGCTAACTACGGGTGGGTATACTTCACATTAAAAAGTACCGGTTAAATTATTACAAAACCGTCTGTCCGTTTGTAAATTTTGCAGATCAAATTTATTATATACCTCATACTTACTATGTATTTGGCTGATACTACAGTGTGTCAATTATCGACAAATTTATACGTACCTGTAACATAAAAAAGTTATTTGAACGTTTGTTGATTGATTATTGTTTCAAGTCATTTATGTATAATTTTGCGAATTTAATAAAGTAAACCTTCCAGCAAACAATGTAATAAAATGATGACAATATTAAAACGTCAATACGTTTTAAAATACGCTAAACAAGAACAACAAAATCATAGAAGAGTGAACTCGAAACCATTCAGTAATCAATTTCAATTGTCGTACAATCAATATTATATAACAAAAAAAAGTAATATCACGCCTGTAATCCCCTAAGGGGTAGGCAGAGGAGTGTAGTACACCCCCATATTATATAATATTATATAGATATAACAATAAACTGAATAGTGCAAATTTTAAAAACTACCTTTAAAGTCAAATATTTTAATGAGATTGCAAATACTTCTAAATTCACTAGCAAACATGTAATTGAAATTATCTGTGCAGATAACATCCACATCAGATAATCTTTTCTTAGGAATAGGATAGAAAGCATTTCTTCCCACATAATTACTATTTGTACAATGCATTTCAGAATACCTAATTGGCGTACGAAAAGAAACGAACCACAGAATACACGAGCACAACACAATACGCTACGTAATTCTCATTAAAACTTCTCCAGAGTTCTTCGTGAACATAACGTAACACTCGCTTTGCCGAGTCGAGATATTTACACTGCTGCAAATGTGTGGATAGCACAAAATGATCATTCAATTTCTCATGCCCCGACACTTTTTTACGGATCTGTTCATTGCGTGTTATTAGACCAGAACATTTTCGTTACTAAAACAGAATAAGAGAGTGATTAATGTAGAAGCTCATCAGATCTGTAAAGATAGAGATTGGCATTCGATGCTTTGCGCCCAATCCTTTAGGAACCTAGCTTGATGCTATAATGATAATAATAGCGTTTGCGTACTTTGAAAAACCTCTCATTTCTGCTCTGATATCAGTTACAAATACTATGGTGACAATGTGTGTAATCAGCCTAACCGCAATAGGTCGGCGTGGTTGACTAAGACCTTAAAACCTTAATATCAGAGAGAGATTTGTGTCATGCAGTGGAACAAGAAAATACGTTTAAAAATCGCAGCAATCCAAATGGTAGTAGACAGACATAATTCTACACGTTACAATATAATTAAAGATAACGTCCTTTTCGGTAAAGGACGAAATAATATTCTTATCTAGGCCAGAGCTCATTTGCATCACTCGGTATCTGGTCACGGTATAACAAATTGACGAAGGAATCTCCAACGAAAAACTTAAATAAGGAAATCCCTAAATCCCGAGATGAACGTGAATAAAAAATATTTGACTCTCGCGAGTCGTCGCCTTTGAGATTTTGGATTGGAAACATTATATTTTTTGATCGAAAACAGTAATTAGTGAATAGCGTTCATATTAGATTCAGATTCCATAACAATGTCCAATCTATTTGAAACAACCTTTGCGGTCGTATTATTTGTTATTATTATTATAAAGTTCGTACACGTAATATCGTCACGATGAAATGCCACCCTCATCTCAGCGCATTTGACAAGTTTTCTTTATAACAGTCTCTCGTTATACTTTCAGCGAACTGTTATTGACAGCGCGTAAAGGGAGCGGGGGGATAGGGGCAGATATGGGGGGGGAGCAAGAGGGGAGATTATCCGAAACAAAGATGGACATTCAATAAGCGTAATTGAGCAGTTCTTAGTGAATTGTTTTTCGTCGCAGCAAACTTTTTGTAACATCAACTTGTTAGCGGTAAACGACAGAAGAATATAAACGAGTAATGTTTTTTTTTATATAAAAGAACAAACAAGTGACATTTTTATAACGATCCCAATAGATAACGTAAATACGCCGCTGACTCGACAAACTAATATAATACATTTAACGCAAATACTAAACCCGTCAGGAAATAGCTAGCAGTGTGTAAATCTATACTAATGTTATAAATGCGAAAGTGTCTTTGTATGTTCGTCCGTCTTGTGTCAAAACCGAGAAACGTATCGTATAGTTGAAGGGCTGGAGAGACATTGTCTACTTTTTCAGAGAAACCTAAACATCTGGATTCCGCGGGTATACACGTTTTAGTCCAGTAAGCGCTATAGATGCTATACATAATTAATGCATTTGTGGTTTTGCCAATGTAATTGCGGAGTAATGATCAATGGTACTTGCAATCAGTGGCTGGACGTTAGCTGTATCTAAATTTGTAAATAGATTCAAATTTATATATGAACATTAAATTTGGTCGAAAATCTGATGACTGCCTGTTAACGTCACTACAAGTTTAGTGGCTTTTGGAGGCTTTTTTATTATCAATAGGCTTGCTTTTGGCTACAAGCTCACTTGATGGTAATTGAGGTGCGGTTTAGGAACAATGGAAACCAGCGTTAAGATCTACCCAGCAGTCTGCGCCAGAAACGGTTTGGTAAAGCGCTTCGTCTGGTTCAACAGAGTCTCTTAACTTATATCAACTCTTTATGATAGTAAGATGATTATTACCAATTACATCAACGACGTTGATATTGATGATAATGGTTTTCTCGCAAACAAACAAAACAATAGACATAATAACCTTTCCTTTAATATTCCCAGCTGTAACTGAATACGAAGTGTCCCTTTTCGTTTGCGAACAGTCTCCTATAAAGTGACTCGTCAAGTAATACCGACCCTTTTCAAAGTTGAAAATTCAATTTGTCTTTAGGGCCAAACTGAAGTTGCAGTGGACATCAATGAAAATCTTTAATTGTTCGAAACAATTTTATTTTCTGTTTTTGAAACTTTCACCAAGTTTGTTGATTCTTAGAGCGCGCTTAATATAATGTTAGCAGGCTTTAAAGGAAGAAATAATCTTATTTTAAAAATAATCATCTCATTTCATTTTAAAGGCGTAGCGTAACTTTTTATACTCCATTTTAAATCTAACTATACTTTCAATTTTTAGATTTAACTTGAGTTTTGTTAACGTTAAATGGTTTTTATATAAAGGAAAACTTGCCATTAGCCAATAAGATAATTATTTATTTATTAATACAAAGAATAAAAACATAATCCACAATATATATTTGTAATATTTTTGAAAGTAGCATAAATATAAAACAACGAAATTATTTTATAGTTAAATCAGCATCATTATTTGTTGAAACATTGTTATACTATTTTAATTATTGGTACAAACGATATTAGGAATTAAAAAGATATTAAGTAGTACTTTTTAAGTCGGATTATAAATAAGGAGTCTTGCAAGGTGCAGTTCTAGGTCCGCTTTTATTGCCTCAATGGCTCTGAATAGCGTCAATCTAGTACAGCGTTTGACCTACATTAAGGAATTATACTCATTTAAGCTATTGGAACGCTATGTCCAACTTGCCTAGAACAAAATAAAACAATATATATATATACAAATAAAAGCTAGTCATGTAAAACATTAAAACAATTTATCATTTTTTTATCAACAACAACAACAACAACAATTTATCAAATTTATCAATGATAACAAGTTGTACAAAGACAAAATCAACAGTTAACCGAAACCCCGCTTTGCTTCTCACTTTTAAAACACCAAAAGCCTGTGTTGCCTTTCAAAATATTAAAATATTAAAATTACATTTAATACGTTCCGAGTTGAGAACGGTGTAATTTATTGCATAAAAGATGGGCTATTTAATATTCGACGAAAATTTTGCCCGCGCTTTTTTCTACTCGATAATAGCAGAAGAAGAACGTAATTTTATTATTGTCCATCGATAGTGAGATATTTCACGAGCGATCCGACCTACATTTTATGAAAATTCAGAAGATTTGAAATCTCGTTTAATCGTAATTATCGGCTTCACAGAGCGCGTTAAACTTACAAACTACGGGCTATGTTCTCGCTGAAAAGAGGTGCTTGCTTTTAATGTTATAGCTATGATAAAAACGTAATGGAGAAATCGGTGAATAATCCATTTGATATCGTAAATGAGGAGCTTTAAAGGAAAGGAATAATGTTACGCTGTAAATCATGACACGCAAAAAGATATTAAATACAAAAACATAAAAGTAAGAAGATACAGAAGGGACATTTTTCGCGTATTACAGTTGTAAATCAAAATTAAATCATCCACCATGACGCTACTGATATATTTAAAGTGATTAACAATATTGAACAACAAATGATTAACAATATTGAACAACATTTGAACTGAATTAGTAAATATAAAAACGACAACACTACCAAAACCTAATAAATAATGCGTTCAAGCATCTCAGAAAGGCTTTTCTTCCAAAACAATATTTCTAAATAAGACAAAGAGCTTCGATGAATTTCGAACAATGCGAATATAGAGAGAAAAAAAGGAATCGTTTTAGAAGATTTATAACGGACGAGATTATTATTAAGATAAATGAAATAAGGGGGACTAAACCAAGCTTTCATGAGACAGAGGATATATCTTTTTCGTTTATCTGTTTCAGTGTCATTTATCATACGATGTTTGTATATTATTTGCGGCGCGATTGTAATTTTTTCTGATGCAAAAAGAGGGATGATGGTGTGTTAACTTGAAACTGTTTTACTGGTGTATACCACTGCATTAAGTGAACCCATAATATTTACGGAAGAAGGCCTACTCGGTCATTTATTCGCATTGTCGTCATAGTTACTGAGTTTTTGGCGAATAGCGTGAGTCCTCGTCTTAGGTGAAGTTGCCATTCTACGTATTACATCTGGTGACAGCTATCAGCCCAGCACACGACCTTGATTCTTTAGTAAGTCAGTGCATGGTGCACTTACCATGATGACCAGACCAGATGAAACCGTGACCGTGAATCTTTTGGATGGACCAATTTGATCCTTATTAGTAAAGGTATTTTTACTTTATATTCGGAATCTTTATGAAGAGAATACTTTTGTTTTCTTTATCTGCATAGATGAATTCTACCATCAGTGTCTTGTTTCCCGGATCCATAAAGTACAAAAGCATAATAAAAAACCTATTCAGTTACTAGTGTAATCTGAGTGAACCCAAACCACTTGAGTGGACACTTGACTAAAAGTATTTCAGATGGCAATCACTTTGAAAGGGTATCCTTAGGCCTTTTAGGAGCACTTTTGCATTTATCTCCTTTTTTAAAAGATGTTTGACAAATGCCAGTATAATTTGCTTTAAGTGGAAGGGAATTCTTTTAAAGACAGCAATTTTAGTGATGGTTAACAAAAGGAAAAGAATGGAATTTTCACAAAGTCGCGAAATGATTTAAGGTTTTGAACGTTTTTATGTGAAGTGTCTTTATATGCTTTCGTTATGTCTTTTTTGATGCAGTAGAATTGATTAGCACCTGTAGTTGGATACATAATATAGGTAGTTATATTAGAAAAGGCAGTAGTCAGTGAATAGAGTTCTAGAAGTCTCGAATTCTTTTGTAATTGTTTCAACGCTTTTATTTCTGAAATTCCGATGCATGGTAGACAGAACATTTTTATTAATATTTATTTAATTAGGGAATGTTTAGCGAGGTTATTATAATATTCATATCTAACAGACAAAATGAGTACTTTGACTTTAATGTGTAAATGCTTATCATCACCTGCTGTATTTACGTGTACTTACACCGATATAGTATTTTGAACAGTTTTTGGCAGATTAAATAATAGTGCTTTGGCTTATTTTCAAAAGGTCACACCGATTTTAATTAGGTCAAATTGATATTCCATACCGTAGTCTGCATAGTTTGCGTAATAATATTGATACCCTCGAAATGTGTAGTGATAAGTTTACCATAACTTGCATGACTTTTTGTGGTGTTACTGATGATAATAATGATGCAGACGATAGCAGAGTTTATTAGAAATTGTAATACAGACTTAAACTAATTCAGAAACTATAAATTTATAATATAACTAGTGTGTTTTATAGTATAAAAATATTTTCTGAGATGTGCATTCTGCCAATCCGCGCTTGGTCAGCGTGGTAAACTATGATATTAAAACCTTATCACTTTAAAAGGAGACCCATATCTAGCTGCGGAATAATAAAAGGGTTAAAAAATGTATATTAAATTTGCTTCACTTCTATTATTACAAGACCTACCTAAAACATGACCTTCATTGAGTGTATGTATGTACCTTATGATGAATAAAACGATTTGAATTTGACCTGACTGAGTTCTTTTGAAAAATTCCTTTCATTACGTGTAATCAGTTACGTATCGTATCGTAAAGGTCGCTTTAAAAACAGAGGCTTTGGATGAATATTAAATAGCGCTGGCTATTATCATGGTATCCCGTACAAAGCTCAAAGCTAAATTAAAATTAGTTTTTATGAAATTCAAGTCACCGTTGTTTGTGGATCGAATGAACTGGTTCGGGTGCGCTGCCTAATTATAATTTTATGCAAATATTTATAACATTGCCTCGCTTCTTTGCTGTCATGAATTCCAAATTTGCCCGAGGAATGACTGAGCTTAAAGCGGAATTATCAAATGAAGTAACTATTTCAAATTGCACCAGTTCAAGCGTTGGTCGAGTTCAGTTTTTGCACTGCGATTAACGTTCGACATTTGGATCGGAGAAGTAAATTATGCGACGAGTGAATATTCGAGCTTTTCGTAAAATTGGACATCTGATGTCACTTGCCTAACTCCGTTCACGGATTGGTTTGGACATTAAACTTATATTAGCTCGGCTCATAAAAACATTTACTTCGCCCGGACATTTGGTTATGTTAGCTTAGTCGCGTGTAAGTGCATCAGTGTCGAAAGCGATTGAAATTCTAACGACAGTTTTAAAATTGAGCAGGAAACTCCTCCTCAGGATCCTCTTATTAACCCAATGCTGGACACACCACCGACTTCAAACACCTCAGAAAATATTATACTTCATAACACCCCTAAGGTGTGTAAATTTTCTCACGATATTGTCCTTCACTGATATAGAAAGTGAATTTGAGATTTTAAAGCTGTAAAATTCACTTAACGACTGGACTAATATTTGTGTGATGAGCTTCGTATTGTTCTGTGATATTGAAGTAATAGCAAATATTATTACCATAACACAGGTTTTACCTATTCCAAGATCAGATGAGGTTATAAAAATACATGAGTACACTTGAATCGTAGCCGTTGGAAAGTTTTCGAGAATTCTTGCGTATATGCTATAAGTAGAGTCACTTATGTCCTTCGTCAGATTTCGTTAATAGTAAAGAGACACTTCAAGCGTCGTTATCTTCGGATAATCTTATACCGAAGTGCTCTTTTAACATCATAATAGGGACCCTAATGATTATTCTATGCAAATTGTCACAGTTATAACCAACCCTTACTTTTGTGTTTATGATTTTGGATATATCGTTGGATGTAGTAACGTATGAAGAAAATGGGTTTTCGCGTTCATTATTATCCTTCTTCCAGCTATACATTCATCTATTGTACCATTCATCCGTTCATCTGTTCATCTGTTCATCTGTTCATCTGTTCATCCATTCATCCATTCATCCATCCATCCATTCATTCCTCCATCAGTCTCTAGACTAATCGGTGACATCCATCCGGCCGGAGCTTCTGAAACTATCGCTCTTAATGCAGCTTTACAATATAATGAACTGTCATAACGTTCTTCATAAGCAATCATGCAAACTTACAATTCCAAATATTTTAGGCAGATGGAATAATTCCTTGGCAATGTCTTAACGGCGATTAGAAATTGAAACCATCTTCGACCGCCTTAATACGAACGAAACATTTCATTGTAAGCAAGAATTACAATAAACACATGGATTTATTACTGAAAGCGTGCATTATTTACGTGAGCCCTCACGTCTATACGCTCTTTTATTCGTTAAAGCGAAGAACAATAAATACTCAGTGCACGTGGGAATCACGAAATATGACCGTTGAGCGGTATTCGTCTCGGAAACATTTTTTCTTTGTTTTTTGTTTGAAATACGTACGAAATCTACACTAATATTATAAAGCTGAAGAGTTTGTTTGTTTGTTTGTTTGTTTTCTTTGTTTGTTTGTTTGAACGCGCTAATCTCAGGAACTACTGGTTCGAATTGAAAAATTATTTTTGTCTTGAATAGACCATTTATTGAGGAAGGCTATAGGCTATATAACATCACGCTACGACTAATAGGAGTGGAGCAGCAATG
>DWDX01002374.1:0-15393 GCA_018245675.1 Agara michaeli
ACTTCGTCCCGCCCCCGCCGCAAATAATGTAATTATTTACGACATCACATTAGAAACCTCAAAAATAACAGTATTTCTCTACTATATAATGGATGTTATTTTACATATAAACCTTCCTCTTGAATCACTCTGTCTATTTAAAAAACCGCATTAAAATCCGTTGCGTAGTTTTAAAGATCTAAGCACACATAGGGGCAGACAGCGGAAAACTTTGTTTTATATTGTTGCGGAAAACGACTTTGTTTTATGTTGTGATGACCTGTGTTAGATCAGACAATCACTCACACCATAACTCTAATGAATTCATAGCGAATTACAGTCCCTCACTAAGGAACTTACAGTTATTATAGCTTTAACTAAAATATTATAAGAAAAATCTGATTTTATTACAACAATTGTACTTATCACAGAAGCACCACGATGACTACGCCGAAGATGGTAGTTGAACCTCCAAAAATTGTGGACCGGTATTACACTACGCCACGATTGTGTGGTCCCGGGCCTTGCGATGTGTGGCCTTCAGTAACCGAAGCCCTCACTAGGCCTATTATAAGTCCTACTTGTGATGAATACTTTAACGTAAGTTTATGTATCAAAATAAATTATACGATCTGTAGCCAATTTTTTGTTGTCATGACTTGCTATCGGAATTAAGTATTGAATACCTATAATAATGAGGAAAACTTTTTTTTATTTATTAAGTATAATTTTCAACATAACTGACCAGTGACCACACTTCAATACAATCTAATTTATTAGAAATAGTGTAAATGTGATACTTAATGTATGCTTACTTTCAGATTCTCGGTGATATTCGCAGAGGCATACAGTATGTGTTCCAAACCAGGAGCAATTTAGTCCTTGCCATGAGCGGTTCCGGCCATATCGGCATAGAAGCAGTTATCTGCAATCTGCTTGCTCCGAGAGAAACCCTCCTCATCGCTTGGAGAGGCATATGGGATGAACGAGCATCCATAATCGCTAGAAGACATGGTATCGGATTCATCAGATTTTTTTGATACAATATTGATATTGAATATACTAGTATATATATATATATATATATATATATATGTTGTTATTACATTGATATATCAATTATTTTAGTCCACGACTTTCGTGTTTCATTAATCGTTATTACGGAAGCGATAAATTGTAAAAAATCGAGCTTATTTGCTCTAATGTTATAAAATACATAAACATGCTGGAGTATATATGTATAGTAGTTATAATAGGTAAATGTTTGGTTACATCCAATACTGGAGAAAATACATTCAAAACTCGCACTGAAGGCTGTTTCAACGTTCAGAAGACTGCTACTGCCATATGCTGATAGTAACTATAATTACTACTGCAAGTAGCGTACATTAAGTAAATTTATGGTTGTAAAACTTATTCAGGAATTCTTAAACTTTGTAAATAAGTATCTAACATGATTACATTTTAGGAGTGAAGGTAGAAGTAGTAAAAATACCGATGAATACCACATTCAGCTTGAACCAGCTGGAGCCTGAGTTGAGGCGGCTGCGGCCGACGGCGCTCTTCATCACTCACGGAGACTCCTCCACCGGGACCGTGCAGAACTTAGAGGGGCTCGGAGATCTTTGTCACAAGTAACGTACTGTATATAATAATCCTATGAATATGATAACACCTTTATATACGTACTTTTGCGGCAAGACGGCAATGCCTGCTCCGCCAAGTTTCTTGTATATTGAAATACGAGATGTATCAAGTAAATTAAAAATCTAATCGTCTTACTTGTCTTCTTGTTTGTAAACTTTCCTTTCTTCATTTCCAACTTTTAGTATAATTTCAAGTTGAGAAGTCTTCTAAATATAGCCCCTCAAGGAGCGCACATTTAGCAAGAAGTAGAAAATGGTTAGTGCAGTGAATTTCAAGATACAGTCTTACGCTACATATAGATGTTACGATACATATAGATGTAGATACATCTTCACAATTATAGTTAGGTAGGATATTCGGAAATGTAAACCTCGCTGTTGCAAGCAGTGCCTAATTAAATAGGTGTCGGTTTGTGCACACTACTGTGCTATACCTTCTTCTTAGCGCTTTACTTCACTACTTAAAGCCGTGTCCCTGAAAGGCGCGTGTAGATTTGTGTGTTAGCTGATAATGAAATAAACTAAACGAATAATAAACTTGAGTATTATAATGTTGCAGGTACGACACGTTGTTACTAGTCGATGCAGTTGTATCCTTAATTGGAGCCCCATTCTACATGGACGAGTGGAAAGTAGACGGTGTATACGCATCGACGCAGAAGGCGCTTAGCGGCCCAGCCGGCATATCTCCTGTCGCCTTCAGTGCAAGAGCGGAGTGAGACTCATTCATCTCATTTGTTAACAAATAATATCTTATGTTAAGGAATAAAAAAGATAAATGAAAAAGAAACTTCCATCTTATCTTAGCTTATTTGATGATTATACAGGTTGTAACTGAAAGGTGGGAAGGAGCCAGGAGGTAAGGGTCCTCGATACCTATCAATTTAACTTCCATGTATGCCTGCCATATTCAACGATTCAGCTGTTATTTGGGTTTATCTGGTTAGTACCAGAGAATTATATTCAAATATATATACTAGAATAGTGAAGACGGTTGAGTTTTTATACACCAAGAGCGTTATAAAAAGTTTTTCTAATGAAATTGCTCTAGTTATCAATAAAACAGACTTGCAAGATATTAATATTGTATAGCTAATAAACCAATTACCATCATCTATCATTCTTTGGTCGTGTTAATCTGTCCGCATATAATAGCGTCACGTCCCGCACGATTGACCTCTCGCTATGTCACTGTGTTCTGACTGATCACAATGTACGGTTGTTGTAGGAAGAAGATAAATAGCAGGACGCACGAGCCGCCTTTCTACTTCGACATCAAGCTTCTAGCACAACAATGGAACTGTTATGGAAATACTCGAATGTGAGCTGGCTATTTGTCGACTTTTCAAGAACACAAAAATATTCACTTACTTTAACACACACTTACTTAAACACAAAAATATTCAGTTACTTTACAAGTGGCTTTTTTGTGAACCCTTAAAAATCAGTAAAACTTAGCCAAAAAATATTTAAATAGGATTTACCGAGCTTGCAGTTGCATGTATCTGAAAGTCCGAAAGGTCAAATCAATGTAAAATAATAACAGAAATGGAATATTTAAAAGGGCTTCGCTAACCAAATTATACAGTATCTATTTCTTTCATTTGCTTTTGTTATTCGTGTTTTTAAATGCCTTATAGTGATTAAAACCGTTTAAATTACATTTTCAATTTTTTAAATAAAGTTTCTCATCAAAATTCCCAGTAGTGAGCATGACACGTGAGGGAACGACACGAAATAGGTATTTAATTTCGCAATTTAAATGTTAGTCTTAACGTGAAACGAAATTGTTAATTAATGTTGACAATTTCTCTGCAAACCGGTACAGCGATCAATGCGCTAAAAAATATGTGCAAATATACCTCATCATTATTATCAGCTAGCTCCAGTACACTACTGGCCATAAGCCGCCCTAACGAGAGCTACCATACCCTGCCCAAGCTTGCCGCTCCCAGGTTTTACCGGCAGACTTTCAGAGATCGTTATCCTACGTGGTCGAAGGGTAAGGGTAGGGAAGGGTATAACTACACTTCGTTTGCCAAGCCGCGATCTCCATTTCAAAATTCATCAACAAAATATATCCTTATACATACAATGAATGTGTATTGATCTCGAAAGATGTTTATTCAAAATGGATTTGTGAAGATCTCTTTTTAAACATTATGCAGCTACGCATTATGCATTCTATGATGTTGTACTTTGATTGCAAATAATCTTATCAATATTCACTGAAAACTAAGATTATGCTATTGTCACATTATTTTGGTTTACTTTCAGTTACCATCATACAATAAGTACTCCGCTGTTGTGGGCTCTTCGGAGCTGCCTCGAAGAAGTGTCCCGTGAAACCCTGCCGAAGTCCTGGGCACGTCACGCAGCCTCCACTGCACATTTCCACAGGAAACTTACAGAGTACGGTTTCGAGTTCCTGGTACCGAAGCCGGAGGACAGGCTGGTGACCGTCACCACAATCGTGCTGCCTGAAGGATATGATTACTTGGAGTTCGTCACATATTTACGGGACAAGTAAGTAAAAATTGTTTGACTATGTATAAAGTGGTAAACAGAATAGAGTTACAAACAAGCGAGTATACTTCGATCAAATGACGTCCTTTAGGCTATTAGCCTTGATGCGGTTTGATTACCGATGTCTTTAGCCTGCAGTGATGACGAATCTTTTGTAATACTCTCCCAAGGAGCAAGCAAATTATTGGCTTTTGTTGTCCCTAAATCCTTTCTCTTTTTACATTTTTGTTCGTAATAAAAAATTTTAAGTGTCGAACATGTTGTGGTCTGTTTAGTAAACATTTCATTTGTGTTACAGAAGAATAAAGCAACAAATAGTTTAATAACTTATTTGTTCCACTTAAAATTATTTAACATGACAATTGTTCTTTACTGTGAATATCATTTTTCAGCTACCACATGCTGATCTTCAGAGGATTAGGCCCAACAGTTGGTAAGGCTCTGCGTATCGGGATCATGGGCGTCAACGGCTCTACCAAGCTCGCTGAAGAACTCGCAAACGCTATGCTGAACACCATGAAGGCTTTGAAGAAATCTTCTTTATAATTTTATTGTAACGAGAAATTAGAAATACACAACTACTACTATTGATTAATAATGTATGTGTATTTGTTACGTAATTGCATATAAGTTCCATCGCCCGCTATTTTTTTTTTTCGAACATGTTATGGGGAACATTGGTGTACATTAAAGGGACTAAAATAGGACAACAGAAATTGCGTGCTTTTTAAATTACTCTCTATTTCCTTAGATATTAAGCAAAAGTAAGCAGAACACTGGGTGGTGATGACGATGAAAGAAAGACAGAAGAATTCACAGGTAATTTATTGCATACTAAAACTGTATTGGTTCACAATATAACGACTGATATTATACAGCCTGAACGATTATGCAATTTACGCTAACTTTACTCTGAACTGATATGTTCCATTGATAAAATCAAATTAAATATTGTCTTGTAAATAATAAAGAGTTATCCAGAGCTATTAAGTATAATAATATCTATTAAATGAAAAAACAATGCAAATATAAGCAGTTTCATGGTATTCTTATGGCCATTAGTTATGTTATTCGCAAGCCATAGGTGATTATTCTCTATTGTTAGATAATACAATACAACTAAAAACCAAGATAACTCTTGATCAATATCAATACATGTAGTCGAACTATATTCTCATTACGACAAAAACATAATAAGAGCCAATATAAAGTGAGTATAACCCTATAATACAGTCACAATTTTGATGGACTAGAACCCACAACGAGAAGCAAAAATTTATAATACAAAGTTTTTTTTTTTTGGTAATGTCTCACGAAATATTTGAAAACGCTAGATATCCATGTCGCTACAACGAAATACTTTGCTCGCAATTATATTATGTATATAATTATTGAAGGCAGACATATCACTAGCTACATGGCATTCATTTCCATCACATCGAAACATTTGGACTAGCTTCCTTAATTACGTAACTATAAAACTGTTTACCTAGTAATTAAACAAAACTAGTCACGTTTTTACATAATCTAAAACTTAACTAATAGCTTTATATCGGCATACTGCGCAATATTTAATTTATAAAAGTAAACAACGTTTAAAACGTAAAATATCGTACGCATCTATAATATATTATACTCATAATAATAGGCAAAATTATGATTATTTACAATAATATCTGTTCTGGCCGACAGTTGTATTACCTCAAGCTTATATTACTTTACACTACATCAACTCTCGCCCGTCGCAAACGGCACACGGGCAAACTAAGCCCGTTACGCACAATCCGAATATGCCCACAGGCGCGTCCACCGGATGAACGCCTGCGTCGTCTCTAACGTACAGCGTCCCATGCATAGCGCATCGTGCACACAGGGGACGGATAACAAAGACGGGTGGTACGTATAGGGCTCGTTAATACAATGAAACTTCACCTAACAAACAACGTATAACATGAATATTTGTATGATATTACAAAAAGATATACAAAACTACAAGCAAATGCACAAATAATAACCGATTACAAGATTTTGTGATGGTTCCGAAACAAGCTACACTTGCTATAACCGCATAGTAATATACATTAGAATCGTAAATATCGTAAATAAATATGCACATAAGTAAAGTTAAATGTAATAATTTATTATTTACATTAAGAAAATATGGCACATCTTTAACATCGTCGACCGCGCTCGCACCATTCCCGACTCCCTACCCGAGCGACCGGGCCGCCGCACCACTAACGCTACTCTACAGCCGGATCGGTTTCGGGTAACGTAATGCGCCTATCAATTTCGGGACTCATAATACCAATTAAAATACCGGTGGGAAGTAAATATTCTCGACGAATAATGAATAATACACGGAAAGCCGCTTCTCCCGACCCCGGGCCCCGCGCGGCCGGTGCCGCCACCGCCGACTAAATACTACACACATTCGAATCGCAAGAGTACATAAAAATATATCAGTCTATAGAACGAAATAGCGGTGTGCGATCATAAGTGATGTGCAATCGAATGATAAATACTATACACATACCTACTATATATACCTACATCTTTAATTCTATTGCAATAACGGTTTACAAGTTACGCGAACGAAAAACTGAAAAATTTAGAAGTTTGCGCTTCGTTAATAAATGATAGTTTCGATGTCGTTCATTCACATGCGCACACCGCTAGACCGTAACATTCACTCACTCATCACACAGTAGCCTGGGGTGTAGACGGGGTCCGGCGCAGTAAAGCCCTGTACGCACCATCCACTCCTACTATTCTTTCATCCACAATGCACAACACAAAACGTATTAGTGGAAACTCTAATTACACGAATCTTATGCTTAGTAAAACAAAATTTTTGCTACGCTTTTAATTTCGAACAACTATCGACCAACCCGAAAGTCACTAGAGGTTCAATAATATTGTTAATGAAGAGAATAGATCTGTAATTATGAAGCTCGCTCGTTTTTCATCGTGCATCGTGCACTAACGAACAGCTGGATCATTGTGATCTTCGCGGTAACCACATAATACTGTATCCGGAGTAACGTGGTGGCACGCTCACCCGGGCGGCGCTAACCTACTCGTTCAGTTCCCTCGTTAATAGTGCTCAATATCGAGATATTCTAACAATCGAATGATTTCGTTAGTATCATTCATTCACAATCGCACACCGCTAGCTCTAGCGTTCACTCACTTAGCCTATAGCAGTCTGGGGTGTAGACGGGGGTCCGGCGCAGTACAGTACAACTGCAGTATATGGCGAGTCGTCAATATTCGTTCGCGCAGCCATAAACACTCCCCGATAATACTTTATAAACGTAAGTATGTTTAAGTTTAACATTATGTTTATGTTCATGAAATTACCGAACAATGGTACGAAGTTGAAATACGAAGAAAACCGACAGCGCGACAGACTATTCTTATACTGTCGAGTTATTTTTAAATTAGAACGCCCTACAGAAACGCAGAGCAATACCTTCGCGTTCACGTCGAGCACTAATGAACGAAAAGGATTGCAACTTTATTCCAGGCACTCTTTTCAATATTGATAAAAAAGCACATACGAGTAATATAAAAATCGATTGCTACTTTTGAAGAAGCCCACGGAATTGGCAAAAGTATCAAAGTATTATCAGTTCATGCTTCCACCGCAACCATAATCAAACCGAACGTAACAAAATGTCGTATTTTGCTTTCGTACTAACCGACCGTAGCGTAGACCAAATTTATAATTCCCTTAACAACCGATAACAACGTATACATATGAAAATATTATTTCTTTTGTAAAATCGATAATAAATCAAATACATATATGAAATAGTAAGAATTATATTTTTTGCTATGTTGAAAAAATCGAGTGCAAGCAAAACGTATCAAGATATCATTAGTTTGTTGTTTCAAAATAACTATCGGTTAACGGTTCATGTTATTCCATACATAGTAGACTTAATCACAAACATGAACAGCGTAGAATGCAGTCAAATATTACTAAATATAAGGAGTAAGGATATAGCTCTTTTAACTCCTCTTTTAACGTCTACGTTAATAACAGATTGCGTTATCTCGGTTCTCCGTACAGTAAAATCGGCTACGCAACGCTACGCTGCCAGGCGTACGTATACCTGTCCTAGTATTCTGTAGCGTATTACAGTAGTATCGGTTGTAGATATGAGCGTGTAACGCTACGCTATGGCATTCGCGTGTCGGTTGACGGTCGACGGTCGGCAGCGACGTCGCCACAGTGCGTGCACCGTGCCGCGCGGCTCTCAGCTGGGCGGCGGCGGCGCGCGCTGGCGGCGGTGGCGCGCGCACGCGCAGCAACCGTCGCCGCGCCGCCGCCGCGCGCACGCCGCGCGCCCGCACCGCTTGCGGATACAAGTCACCTCGCCGTCCTGAAACGAGTACGATACCATTTATTAAAAAAAATTCATGCACCGCATGTACGCCTTCCCAACCTTCTACCCAATGATACTATTTTAAAGACTAAAAGATTTTGAAAATTACGTAAATATAAGATGATAAATGAGCAATATAATGATGTATGTTACAATTTTAGTGTAAGTGTAATATAACGACAATTTTCAGTAAATTGTCTTTATATTACATTATACTACTTGCGTAAAGACTACAATACTTACTTTGCATCTGCACGTGACGCATCGCTGTTCGCCGTGTGAGTGTATGGACGGGTGCACTTCCTTGCCGTTGGGCAGCGGCCCATCGGGGAACTTACAGCCGCCCTCCGCTAGAATCTCTTCGGCAGTGCGCGGCGCGCCCTGGTCCTTAGGTGTTTCTTCCTCCGTCTTCTTCGTCTTTATCTGAAATAAAGTCACCTAAATTGTTATGAAATATTAATTGTCGACATGACTTGTTTGCAATTACATTAGTGGCTAGGCATCTACAGATTGCGGAACTTGCGTATTACTCTTCAAACTTAAAAGTGAATAGGTTTCTATTTTAATAAGCGTAGTATGGTTAAGATAAGATAAATGTTTAAATCACCTCAGGGCAAACACGACAGCAGGACTTCTTATCCGGTCGGTACGCTTCACGCTCGGCACAACGCAGAGGAGGGCACCTGACGCGCGGGCAGCGGACCTGCCGAGTGGCAAACTCACAGGTGCACACCGCGCACGTGTCGTATCCTCCCGGTACGAGGTACGGATGCCACGAGGAGCCCGGCGCGTGGTACTGCCCCGCTAAGTGGCAACCGTGCGACTCGTTCCACACTGCTGTTGTTGAATCTAAGAAAACATTAGCTAACGTTATATCAAAAGAGATCACAAACACATCAAAATAAAAACAACAATGATTCATTATAATGTTAAAAGCATTTTTGTAGAAAACTTAAAAAAATAATAGTCTCGCTTATTTTGTGTATTTACAATACATAATTTTTTTTTTTAATTGCACACAATATTTTTTGTTCATTGCACAGAAATTACTATATCGATACAACCTTATATTCATTACTGACTAAATATAAGAAGTAAACTCCTTCGTCGATTCCATACATGAATTTTGATCTCGTGCAAAAACAATAGCTTTTTCAAATACATTATAACACCGATCTCAAATTTCTCAATACCCTCATGAAGTGAACAGTTCAGATATAGCGTCTATCACATAAGTGAACTTCCAACGATAGTACTCACTCGTACAGATGGGACAGCATTGCCCGGGTGGCTGTATTGTCGATACGAGGCAGTTCACTGGCGGACAGCGCACCGGGTCACACCGCAGCACGCCGTGCACACAGCCGCACATGTGACACGACTGTCAAGTCATAAGAAAATAAAGCTTAAAACCGGTGATAAAAGGCCCTATAACCTCATAACCTTGTCTATCTTCCAGTAAAATCCCCGTTAAAATCGGTTCAGCCGTTGTCGAGATTAGCACGGACAAAGAGAAAGACAGACAAACAGACAAACAATCAGACAGATAAATAGACAGACAGACAAACATTTAAAAAACGTTTGTGTATTAGTATTGTGCAAATAACTGTAAACCCTTGAGAATATACAATTATTTTGAAATCACAGACAGATACTTCAATATTATTTATATGTATAGGTTACAAAAGGAGCATTACGGAAGTGGATACCTCAGTAGCCATCCATTGCGCGCCGTCCTCGTAAGATCTGCCTGCATAGTAGCAAGAGGCGGTGTTGGAAAGCGAGTTGTCCGGGGGTGGGGCGTTGGGAGGCGCGGGAGGGTAGTTCGCACTGAGTTCGTTCTCGTTCGTCCACTGCACGGACGGCAAGCACGATGGTGGCACGCTTATCTAAATAACGAAAGGAATCTATAAATTATTACATAATACATTATGATGCTAAGAGTTTACTAATAGATTTAATTACATTGGATATAATAAATGTAGGTATACCACAGAAAACTCCAACATTGTAATCTAGCAATAAGACAAGAGGAATGTAATGCCTAATTCTTGATAATACAGACAAATCACACAAATATAACAAACACAATAATAACCTTGTTTGGTACGCTTTCATTATAAAACCGAAGAATTAATTTTAATAAAATTTGCTCAAGAAGCACTTTGAATTCTGGAAAAGGAACAGCATTTACTTCTAAATCGAATGTCTTTTTCTTATCTGTTTTAATTTTTAACAAATGCATCTACTTAGTAACAATACTCAACACGGAAGTGGAGATTATTTATAAATAAATTACTTAGTCTTTGAAAAAGTTATTTAATAGCTATAAATAAGTAAGCGTAAGTGTACGTTAAAAAACAAATACATATTTAAAAAGCAAACCTTGCAGTAACGACTGGTAACTAATATACGAATATTACGTAACTTACCTTATGACACCGGCCTTTGAAGCATGCAAATAGAATTTCAAAATGAATAATCGTTTGCTATATACCTATAATTAAATTAATATAAAATAGCTATCATAATTCAGAGTTTGAGTAAAAGAGCTGAAATAAGAATCTCGGAAGCTTAGGAAGTGGAAATCCTTAGTCTATGCCTACCGAACAAAACTAAACAAAACAAAAATGTCATTTATTATTATAACGCCACACACACAACTGAATTATTATCCGGCCAAACTAACAAAACCTGGCGGTTGACGACTTCAGTACGCAAGATCGCAATGTTGTACAACCGCCCGCGAACCATTCCGTCTCATTTCGATTAACATTACAGCCAGTCACGCAGAAGCTACAATTAACCGTCGTACACACAGCAACAAGCATGCTTTTATACCAAAAAGCCCTTATTTCTTTACAATTAATCTAAAAAGGAACTCGCTACAAGTCTAGTACATACCTGTGGTAATCGCGCGCGCAGAAACTCAGTGTTGTTATCGGACGCGCGTAAATTCAGGTAAGCGGCGCCGGCGTGCAGCGCGGCCAGCTCTGCGGACGTCGGCTCGAGCACACAACCCTCTATACCGGACAGCGCCCGAGACCCTCCGCTTCCGCCCGCGTGGATTTCCAGCCATGCCGACCATGCCCCCGTATAGCCGTTTACAATAATCTAAAAGAGAAAATCATAGTTTTGCATCCCTGAAATTTAGTAGCTTTTTATATCACAACGTGGCAGACAGGTTGCAAATGATAGACGTAAATTGAATTGCTAGCATATCAATAGCTACCCCCATTTTGAAGTGTTATACGTCTCTTCTGAGTTAATAGGAAGCAATACATTCAAATTCACATAATGTGTAGTGTTTTATACCTCATGTTTTCTTTATAATTAATCAATTAAGATAAAAAAAAATATCAAGATATCTAAAACAGAGCTGCAAAGTTAATGTCTATCTTTTAAATCTTAAGAAAAATTTTAAAAACCGTTAATTGTTAAATTGAATTGTCGAGTTGACTAGTCAACTTATCGTAAAATTACCATTTATCATACAAATAATTATATTCGATCAATTATTATGAATATACAAGGAATGTTATTCAACGATCAATACCAAACAGTTGCAGTTTAATGTGTTCACATTAAATTCACAGCCCAAAACGAAACGCCGTACGGTATTAGCGCTCGGCACTGTAGTATAACGTTTTATACTCAACTTCAAACACTGAGATCGGTACTAATGGGTTGATACGACTCGAGAAACTATTTATGACTCACAAAAAGGAATGCATATAAACTTGCAGTGTTTCCAATTAGTAGTTCTAGAAGTTCATGAGGTTTATTTTCCTCGAAACTTTATGTACCTCATAATTCAATCCGCACAGGGCATCGACGGAGAGCCAGGCAAGACCGGCGACTGGCGTCGCGGTGGCGGGCATACGGGCGTCTGTACGTCTCAGTAATGCCGGGCCTGCGCCCGCCGCGTCAGGTAAAGATCGCGACAACAGTCTACCTCTGAGAATTGGTGGTCCTAAAATATGTATAAAAGGCAAATTTTTGAATCATTTTTTCTACTATCTGATTACTTGATAGTAAAATGGTATTAACTGTAGTGATAGTCTTACCTGTATCAGCCCCTATATGGACGGCGAGCTGATCTTCATAAAGCGGAGGAAATATACGCGCACTTGGTCTTGCTAATATGCCCATTCGAGTATCTAAAATCTCCACTTGAGAGTGTCGTTTCCCTTGCTCTTCTACTAGCGTTATTTTTGGGTCTGTCAAACCCAAATTATCAACCTAAAAATTTTATAAACGTTCAACATGGGATACTTCTAGTTGAAGATACTTAAAAAAAAGGTTTTCATATTCAAACATAACGAACCTGAATATCATATACAAGTGACCCGTCTTTGTCAATATAAAGCAAGGCTAATCCTTCCGGAGCGGGAGAACCTGGTGCTCTCTCTGCCGATAAAGGCGCATGAAAGACTTCACAGGCAGCTCTTTGCCTCACAACTCCTGAGATTCGACGTTCTGTAGTTTCAACAGCTTCTACCGAAAGCAGTAGCCTTCCACGAGATAATGACCGTAACTCTGCAGCAGATACTGGCGTAGATACTTCTAGAACGTTGAGTTCGTATCCAGGTTTCGATATCTTTTGAACCTAGAATCGTGAAAATTCAACGATTGTAAGTGGATTTTAGGCCACGACAATAAACTACACAAATATGAAGGCAGTAAATAGCATATGTTATTTAAGTATGGAAAATATTAAATTAGTTTTTTATTTACAAAGAGAGACAAAGGACCAGATAACAGTACAAGTGACGGCTGTATCCCGTGGACTAACAATGTAAACATGAACTATAGAAATAGGACCGTTAGAGTTAATAAGGTCAGTTAATATAACTCTTATAACACTGTTGGTAAAATTTTATTCAGAAGTAAAAGGGTTTCTTAGTAAAGTTATTGCGGAGAGTATCAGTTAGGCCCCATCTTATTCCAATATGGTGACAGATGCGTCGCTATTCTTCAAGACTGAGATGGTCACTTATACATAGTATAAAGCTACAGCACACATGGGACCAAAATACAAATTGTTTTAATGAGAGTAAAACTATTTTATTATTTAAAGAACTTAATATTCTTACTCGATTATAAAATACAGTTACGTATTTGTTTTACCTCGTCAATGATAGTTTGATTTCGTTCAGGCAGCGTAAGAAGCACCCTCACAGACTGGTCTCTTGAAGCTGGCATGAATACTCCGTTATACACAATAGCTAAATGTAAGCTCGGAGCGGCGCCCGCAGCTCCCGTGACTACAGCAGTTCCTCCCCACCAACCTTCTTCTTGGCCTTGGCCTGGCATGCGGTAGTCCTCACATGGACCATTGCTCACAGTAGTAGGTGCATGTTCTGGTTCCAGTAGAGAAGTGAACATTTCTGAGGATAATGCTGGATATCTGGAATTGTTATAATTAATTACCACAATGAATCAAAAAGTTATTAAAACCGTATTTTAAAATGTGACCCAATAATAAGATGGAAACAATAAAAGTTTTCTTGGCATTCAACAGCATTACGTACACAACGAAACCGATAAACCTATTCCGGACAATACCGTATCATTGACCGTATAAAATTAGTAATCAATACGCATAAATGCACGGCCTAATATTATCGCTTGTAAGTAGAAGGTAATTTTAGGAACGCTTAACGCTAACATTGGAGTGGCCCGCTTATTTCAAAACTACCGATAAGATAATTTGTAATCACTTTTTTCTAGCTATTGAACTAGATACCGACAGTAAATTTTCCATGTTTGTCTTAAAATTTTTAAAAGGCTGCCTATTTATCACAAAGTATGATGTGGAACTAGTAGATTTCCATTATTAATCATACAGTTAATTTGATGCGAACAATAAATCTGCTCGACCGTTAATGTCGTTCGTACAATGTTTCCAGTGCAAAGTTTATGAAAATCATTGCGTCTACACAATTATATATACGTTGTTTGCAAAATTCTAAACTACTACATCATTTATGATCATAATATGTTTAAAGTTTGTCTAGAACGTAGGTGTACGCAGACTGAAATTATTAAAATTTTCCTAACAAGTTAGTCACAAGCGACGCATACAAACGAGGTAATAAATCAAAATTACTAATACTCCACTTTGGAAATATACCGTGATGACGTTTTGAATTCTTTGCATTACATCACAACATAAATATTTTGCATCATACCTGTTTATTCGCCCGCTCAAAGCGCTGTCCGTGGAGTTGTTTCTCTCGTCACCCCAGATCAACGCTACATAAAGAGACCCTTCTCTAAGTATTCTTTTATATTCCCGAGGCACTCGACGCCAGACTCCGCACAACTGTAAATTAAGCAATCATCACTGGAAAATTATGAACATATTATATTAAAATCACCGAGTAAATAAAGGTCAGAATAGAAAAATTACAAACGTATTATAAGTTTACAGAGTCCTTTAGTAAAGAATCACGTGCGAAACCACCAACATTGCAGCTATCTTTCCGCTATTAGTATTATTATGACTACTTGATAGTTTTAGTTGGAAAATTGTGTTTCCTCAAATGTTAGCACCGTATCTTAGAATCATACTATGGTTTGTACTAGTTACGGCAAGACACGAGAAATTCAGTATTGGTCATAGGAGATCAAATTGCTGGTGATACTGATCTTAGATAGAACTTCGGTCCTTTACGATACCTATTTTATGATTTTTTTTATCGCGACCTGAAAAGTGTGTAACTATTTGCCGACTTATTACTTTATTTGTCGAAACTCCAAATAAAAAACTTACTCATTTTACCTTATCAGTTTTTTCCTCATATGTGGCGTGAATTCCCGGTGCTCTCTTAAGAGGATGTTCT
>DWDX01002375.1:0-15392 GCA_018245675.1 Agara michaeli
TATATATATTTTTAAATGTTTGAAGTAAAACCTATTAAATTTTGCAAAAAAATCCCCACAGATACAGACCCCATCACCATCACGCGCTATATCATCAAAAAGAAGCAAACCAAAAACTGCGCTTTAGTGCTTGCATAATACTTGCATGACCCGTACACGCAGGAATGTTATTTTTGTATATACCATCAACTCTAGAAAGATAGCTCGTAGTTCACAATGTTTCGTGTTTACTCCAAACGTCGAAACCGGTTTTCAATCCGGATAAACGTATCGCCGAAGTCCGGATGACGAGTCTCCACCGTACCGGTCCTCGATAAAACATTTCACTCATTAAGTGATTACCTGCTTTGTGTATTACTATATATGTTTGACTCGAAATTAAATATAAATTTGGCATGTCACATTTCCCTATAGCGCTTACATGAATTTAAAATGTAGGCAGTAAATTTATGTTTTATTCGTCTACTAATTTATTTTTAACTGTAATTCATCTTTAATACGAATCGATTGCTATTTTAAGGTGCTCTATTTTTCAATTACCGTATACAGAGGCGAAACGTGCTTCTAAATATATGTAGGTATTATCTCTTGTAAAAAGGTTTACTTTTTTTCTATATTCAAAATTTCCAATAATAGTCTGTGCCGTTGATTTCTGACCAAGCCAAATGTAGTAACCAAACGTTTAAAAAGTAAAAATAGAAAAAGATAAATAAAAAGTCAACCAAATAAGATAGTGTATAAGGTCTACATTAGTTATCGTTCGATTATACGTATTATGTATAATGTACTTAAAGCACAATTTTGAACAGCAATTATCACAAGGATGCGTTCACTTCTGTCTGATTTCATTCTCTTTTTGTTTTTTTACTTTTTTAAATTTTTAATTTCAATAATTTTATCCCACTGTATTTGATTATCGCGGCCCTGGTTAAATGCAAGTTTTGATCTTGCTAACGTTAATTTAATAGTTGACATATCTATGTAGTTGTTAATACGTTAGATTTAGAACTTTTGCATCTTTAAATTCTAAAAAGTTTGTTTCAATCTGTCTCTGAATTTTAAAAATGATAGCACTTGATGTCAAGCTGTTCCAATTTTGAATGTATGTAAACAAAAGTTATACAGACCCTGAGTTATTGCCTCTGACAGGGCAATGACAGGTCAAACTATATTTTAATCTGCGCCCGGGATAATTTCCGTTTAAATTGGTTCCATAATTAATCATGGTTAAAAAAGAATGTAGTGTAATTTTTGGACTGCATTCGTCCAAAGACAAGATGGCCGCTGATATTTTTTCTGTAAAGCAACATTGTCTGTCTGTTGCGCATCATGACAGGACGGTATTGTTTATCCGAAAGTTTTATATTTCAAATGCAAGTTTTTAAAATATAAAGTCGTTTTAAAAATGTAAAATATATTTTCTATAAGCCGGTGGATGTGAACGTTGCCTTATAATTACTGTCTTAAAAAAGATGGCGCAAGGTGAAAAATCTTTTTGATTCTTATTAAATTTAAGTCTATTTTGTTGTAAATAAATAATATTTTTTCAGAAAATAGAGAGTGTGATGAGAACATGTGTTTGATTTTGGATACTTTCGTTACGTATTCAGTTTTATACAAGTTTGTGGTACGGTGTCGACCATTAGGTTTCAAGCCAACGGAAAAAAAAGTTTACTTTTATTTGCCTTTTAATCCCTTTTATCAAATATTTATATCTGAAGTGGTATGAGATTTTCAAAATGTGAATTTGTAGAGTCGAGGGACAATGTGAAGTGTGTACCTAACTTACGGTTAATATTGAGATTTGATCATCTAACGCAAGGACAGAGATATCTGGCCCTCGATGCTTTCTGCTCACCCCGTTAGGGTTCAGGCGTGACTGTTCAATACCACTGTCACCAACTAAACCAAAAGCCTCGTCGATTACATAATTTGAAAAAATAAAAGACGATATTAATGGCGGATTAATGAATGTAATCCGTGTCGGGCGGGCGCGTGCAGTTGGTGTGCTTGGTGAGCACGAGGCGGTCGGGGTCCAGCCCCAGCCGCTGCAGCGCGCCGTAGATGTGCGCGCGCACGGCCGCCTCCAGCTCGCGCGCGCGGCCCAGGATCCACATGCGATCTGGAACAGGCACTATCTTACACCCTTCGTACGACACGAGATGAGGGATGACAGGATAAATATCACCATCGTATACCCTAAAAGACCGAGTTAAACGGCGCTTTAGTTTTTTTTTAATGAAATTAAAACCAAAAAATTACCAG
The DNA here is from genome assembly GCA_018245675.1 of Agara michaeli. Taxonomy (NCBI): domain Eukaryota; kingdom Metazoa; phylum Arthropoda; class Insecta; order Lepidoptera; family Hesperiidae; genus Agara; species Agara michaeli. The sequence goes on from DWDX01002375.1 coordinate 2,266, forward strand.
TGTTTTTTTTTAAGTGCAAAAAGTAGAAAAAGAAGTAGACAGTACCTATATGTTAGTATAGAGCGATTATTATTATTACCTACAAATTCTATTAAAAGTTGTTCGCGTGCAATATTACTCTTGAGAACCGAGACTGTCGTTTCTGCTCCACACGTGGTCCAGCATCCGCACGCTCCAGACAGAAACGGGAATTATTACAACGACTGCTTCTCGCAACACACGGTAGCTGTCACGTGTGTTCAGTTCAATTTTTTGTTATTGAAAAGAGCGCGGGGAGATTTTTTCACCGGCTTTTTTCTCCCGGTCTACTACAGCCTGAGGGGCGCACTACGCCGAAGTACGGTGACCAAAACGTGACCTCAATCGAGTGTATGTACACATACATATATGAACACAACTTATAATGAATAAAACAATTCGAATTTGATCAGTAGAAATACGTGTAACGGTACACGGTCTACCATCGCCCTCTACGCGTAGCGACTGACCGGAATGCGCGATGCTCAGGTTGGTGCAGGACCAGACGATGGCGAACTGGTCGTAGTCGGTGAGCAGGATGCTGTACTGGCCGGCGCCGGGCAGCAGCCGCCCGATGATGTACGGCATGCGGTTGTTCAGCTTGTAGCGGAACGCCGACGAGCCGTTGTAGCTCGGGATCCCGAGCCCGTACGTCGCCGACGGCAGGCCCGTCCTGGCGACGTTGTGATATCATGAAAAAGTTATCTACTTATTAATGTCTAATAAACATGTCATGAACAGGCATATAATAACAATTAATTATGGCATAATAAGCGGACCGACGACCGAACAATCTGGAAGCAACTTACGCGCAAGTCTACACGGGCCTACCGGGACGTGACCTTCAGTACTGAAGCGAACGACTGAGAAGAAGCGGACTTGTTGTCTAGTACCATTCTCCAACGTGGTGTCGAGGAGAAATTGAGGTGAGCGTCGTTCTTATCCGAAAAAAAATTCAAGTTGATATTTTATCGGGAATGTTACATAGAATTTATATATCTATGGGAATATCATAAAATGGGCATTCGTTGCGGATGATTATGAAGGAAATGAATATTGTAACAAAATGTGGAAGAAAAATATCAATTTACGTTTAAAATGTAAATGTTGCTTGTAAGTATATTCTGAGCCTCTCACCATCTGTTGACAGTGTTGACGGTGATGAGGAAGTAGTCGCGCTCGTTCAGCGCCACCTGCAGCTCCGTGCAGCTGCACGTCATCTCCATCAGGTAGAAGGAGCGCTCCACCTCGTACCACGTCCCCGTCATCTGCCATTTAACTTCCATGAAATAGTTTTCAAGCATGAACAAAACCGAACTTCGCGAGGTTCCCTATTTAATTGTCGGATTGTTTTCTACGAACTTTATTCGAACTGGTTAACAGTAACAAAAGAGTAAGTATATTACGATTTGCACACAAGAAAAATCAACAATCGAATTAAATAAATTACTCTGTTTACATTTCCCAGTCGACTATTAATTTAACATTTAAATTTAGAATATTGTTACGTGCTTTCAGTACCAATTTCGTAAATATGCCACAAAATTTACCGAGTATTGTCTCCGTACCATTAATTCTAAACAAATGTGTTCCATATTAAGTAAATAATATAAAACAGATGATTTTGTGTGAATTTTTTAAGAAGTAATGTATATAAATATAAATATATGTAATATATTTATTTGTACGAGGTATATAGGTACTCAGCCATTTGATCTGTGACCTTTACCCATATTTAAGCGGAAACATAAGTCTAGAGGTGTGTTGGTCAATTGATTCGCTTTATATTATGTGAAGGGCTTTACATATCTACACATATAAATAAATAATTTTAAAAATATACTTAGAGCCTCACTCGCTTAGAATATAAGAAGCCAATTGAGATTACAACACTACAGAAAATTTAATTAGGATATATAAGTATTAAAGGCAAAGGTATATTGATTTCCTGTACTTCCTAGTTTAAATAGCTTGAAACCTTTCGTTTCGATAATCAGATGTAAATATTTAAGTGGATAACGTATGACTAAGGTCATTAGCCTCTGTTGATAGAATATTATTTTTACCGTTTCACTTGGGTACGTTTAGATTTCGAAATTAATGTTTTGGTCAATATTTTAATTTAAACGCAAAAAATTAAGCAATAGCAATTTAATTGAAACTCGATGTTCATTCCTGAAAATGTGAATATAGTTTATTCTTTTTTTACGATGAGAGTCTAGGAAAAACCAGGCAACAGTCACAAGTTTCCACTGCCAGAATAGATAGCGACCACCCCTAAAAATAGGACTGTAACTGTTTTCCTAATTAAAATCCAATAGACACTCATTTATTCAGATTACCACGTTTACAAATTGATGACAAAATTATGGAGACCTCACTTACAAAAATATACAATTTTTCACATTTTCTCATTTACAAATCGATGACAAAATCATGAGGAGTCACTAACCCTTCTTATATCGAAGTTGGGTAGCTGCGGGTAAATCGGACACCTGCCCAGGCCGGTACATATCACAGTTCGAACGGTGATGCACGTAACGAAAAACACTAATACATAAATCCTCGTGGCGCCCATCACTCGGAAGTCACCCATTTTGTGTTAAACCACAACTGAACAGATTACCGAACCTACTTAATTAGGTAAGCATTGGTTGCTGTAACACGGGTGTAACGCGCGCTATGTCCCTTCAGTTCCCGCCTCACACTGACACATTGGATCATAATCGTTTGTTTTCTTCGTATTATTTCTTTTAAAGCACCGTACATATAACGATGTCTCGTATACCGCATCGCTTACGCTCCTTTTTGAGTCGTTTTAATATTAGCTCCATATTTCGCAGCAATAGCAATCGCTAATCTAACAAGTTAACAATTATTAATTTTAACAAATTACTACTAATATTTTTAATCTGCAGGAAATAGATTGTTTTTGCATTCATTGCGCAAGTCTAGCGCTGGCTGGTAAGGAAGTCTTCGAAACTTCCGTGCATGTGTCAAGAGATTAATTATTGTCTGAGAAGCACATCAGGTCTGGAAGGATAGAGAATTTGGCACTCAGTATTTTCTGCCAACCCTGTTAGAAGCCTGGCGTGAAGATGTAAATAATAATAGATAATAATAACACGCATCTGTCGATACTATCAAATTTTCATTACGACCGTATTATAAAAGCATATCTGTCTATCAGTTAAGGTCAATTATCGCGTTAGATAATAAAGAGTTACTTTTCAATAAATACAGTGCATGGTATACGAACGCCACATACCAGTCGCGTCGTGCTCGTCCCGTCGGTTCTAACGTACTTAACGCGTACTTAATTAATAATACATACATAATAGGTATGTAGGAACAATTGCGCTGCGTGAGTGACGGTGCATAACTCGCGCCGATGTTTTTCCAATCGCTTTGAGCGGAGTGCTCAACAATAATAACTGGAGACAGCCGCGTGTGGAATTATCTGATTCCAAATTGTGCAATTGACTGCCTGCGTTATGGTGATCGGACAGCTGATAAACATACATATATACTTATGATATAATACTTATAAACATTTTTATTACACCCAGACACAGAACGAACAAATGTGCTCATCATACAAATGCTCGTTCTGGGCGGAAATCGAACCCACGACCTCCGGTTTCGCAGTAACAGTCTCCAACCGCTCGACCACGATTCCATTCAATGTTTGGCAGTTGTTTGTACGTTAAAAAAGTTGCTATTGTAACATCTTTTTGCAATGAGTCATATACATAATGTCCTATCCTATATATCCTTAGCTCAGTTGGAGGTTTGAATGATGGACATCGTCACGCAAGGTGAAACCGTTACGCCCCCTCCACGCTACTTCTTATGTTTGCCACAACTATACCAAAAGGGCGAAAGTGTAAATAGGTCAAATAAAACTTTGCTTTCATTAAAAGTTAACATTTATTTATTTAGCGTTCAACAAAATATTTACATCTTTATAACAATGCAATCCTTTGTTGCTTTGTTTATAACGAGCCAACTCCTTCGTCGCAGCCTATCCTCATGGGAATCGGGTGTGATATTACGTGTCTTACATACGTATATATATTTTATATACATACTGACATTTAAACTTACATCTATATTTACAAATTATAATGATTGGGTTTTTATGTAAGTAGAAATCGTTTTAGCTCAATAGCAGTACTGTACGCCATTGATATTTATAGATACTTTGTATATCTTTTGTAATCTGATTTTGAATTCACTTTGGAAAGCTTCACGGCGCCATTCGAGATACATACGTAGATATTCGTATGTATTCGAGATACATATCTGTTATTGACACATGCAAGTTTGACATAATATCAGTGTTGCCAGACATTGCATAAAAAATTCCTAATCAATTGATATTTATTAAAAGTTATTATTCTTCATTCACATTATAATATCACATATCCTATACCCGAATTACTTAAGTTTTATTTTGCTTTATTTATTATTGATTATGTATCACCATTTGATATTTAACGCGATATCATTCTTCTCGACCGCGTGATAGCTGGTATGCAGAATGGCCTTCGCCTTATCCGACTCTCTGCCGTCGAGCCACTCTGAGTACAGTCTCTTCACTAACTGATTGCTGCTTGGATTGGCTAGCGGCAGATCGTTGTACATGGCGTGAAGCTGACTGACTAGGTCCCGACTGCTTTCACCGAGGCTTGGTCTCACTTGGGCACCGCCGTTTAGACAACCTGAAAAAAGTATTAACTTTATATTTCTAACAGAATTCCGTCCGGTGTTACATCTAATCTATCCGGTGAACATGGAGGTTTCTGGAAATAATTTACACAATTTAAAAAAGACGATAAAAAACGAAATATTGAACGTCATGAAATGTTGAATGTAATCAATATTTATGACCAAATAAATAATAACTGTCCAAATATTAAACAAAAAGCGCAGACCTGAGGGACACGCCATGACCTCGACATAGTGGTAGGGCGACTTGCCCCTCTTGAGCTTCTGCACGAGATTCTGTATGTTGCGGAAACCGTTAGCGATCGCGAACTTCAACACTTCCTTGCCGTCCTTCTCTAATGTCACTTCCCGGAAATCGGGGTTTCTGAAACCGAATGCACACATGTACAGATAGCAAGTAATAACTTAGTATTACTACATCGTTTTAAATTTGAATTAAACCATCGGCAAAATTGTCCCCCATTTGGTTGTGTATACAGGTGTCCCAGGGTTAATGAAACACGATATAGAGGATAGGGCCCATGGTGCTCTGAGCCCACAACATTATGAAAAATAAAAATTATGCAGCATCATTATAAAAGGCGTTCGGAACGCACCGTTCGCTGTGAAGCCTGACCCCGCGTCCAATGGTCATTAGCAAAGTCACTGCGTTTGTTTGTTAATTAGTTAGATTTTTCCGAACAATCTTAGTAAATATAAACATTCTTTACGTTCAAAAATTGTATTCCCATTCACTATGACAAAGATTTAAAGATTTAATGCTTTAGTCTACTACGCTGGCCAAGTGCGGGTTTTCCTTCACTGTTATAGCGAGTAACGCTTTCAGTTTTTTCTTTACAGCATTTTAATTCCGAAAAGCGTATCCGTCTCTCTGTTTAAGATTGGATGTAGGTGCGTCGGTTGAGATACAATGAGATACTTAATATTTGCGTTCTGTTAAACACATGCTTATAAACGTGTTGCACTTTGTATTATACGTATATAAATGCATTGCGTAGGAGCTGCGGGTCGAAGGCGTGTCGGCCGCGCCCCTCCACGACCCGACCTTTATTGTTAACAGGCGGAATCTTCTAGGCACCACCTACGTACCAATGTTGTACTTGATAATTGTCGCAAGGAGTTTTTCATGGTTATTTAAAAGAAAATATGAACATAGATTTGAATACCGGTGTTAAGCTATTAAACGTGTGACAGCCAAGGTTTCAAACGGTCGCTGATTTTAGAGTCTAAGGCTAACAACGAGGCGCGTGCCAATGGTTGTACAAAATTATGAAAAGACAGTATAAATCACATCGTGTATGTACAATATTGGCAACATTTGAAACCGTGGGGAAATTGGCAGCTCCGAGAGCATTCACTAAGGTTTGAGAAGTATACGAAGTCACAAATATTCAGCTGCTTATCTTCTCATGCTGAGCGGAGACCCGTATATAGCAGTGGTAAGCTTTTGTTTTTAGTCACGTTGTTTATTGGATTCAAAACTATTGTCGGCACTTCGTTAAATCCCCCATAGTTATCTAGCCGACAATATTCACATGTCCACTATTCACACATGCATACGGCAGATGTTATATTCTATTATGTACGTACCGCAGATTTTTATACGTGAGCTGCGTCTCTGCTTCCCCGAAAAGATGTTCTGCGGCGAACAGGAACAGGTGGTCGGCGTAGCCCCCGGAGCCCGAGCCCACGTGCCGTCTCACCGCCGGCGACCCCGCCTCGGCCCACGGCCAGTCCAGCTCCTCGCCCTCCACGTCACCGAGTAGCTTGTCATTTGTTTCCAGCATTTGTTCCAACTCAACTTTATAAGATCAAAAAAGTATAAAAGTCGAATTTATCTTTGTCTATTATTATGGATTTATTTTATGAAATTAGCACACTTGATTCAAATGAATTACACAATTTTATAAAGCACATTAGAATTATATTCGTATGGAATTCAAAGAGAACAAACTTACTGGCAGTAATAACACAGTCCACGTCGTGACAGCTCATTATATCGCTGTAGAAGTCTTCTCTCGAGGCCTCCAGCTTCTTGTCGTAGCACGGCATGACGGTGACGTGGTACACCTCGCCGGGTGTCACCTCCCTCCGGCTGGCCAGGTGCTGCTTCACCAACGAGCCCATTATCTGCTGGGGCGACTTGGTGCTAGATATGTACGGGAGGATGAAACTGCCGTGCGTTTTCTCCGCGTAGCATACCCATCCTGTTAAATTATGTCATAATTTTTGTTGTATGCGTCGATGTAGTAGAGTTAAATTTTTAACAAGAACTTGAAACTGTGGACTACAGTTACGAATATTATCTATTACTCATTATTAAGATGTAATATTAATTTAGAGTATTTTTGATTTTTACAACACATTGTGATATTTAACAAAACAGATTAATTTACTATGAAACCAACACTTCAGTTTTATTTATTTCATCACTCTCTGAATAGCATCAAACTTAATTGAGCAGTAAATCCATGAAACATTAGTACTCCACAAACATATGCACAAAAACGCAAATGCAATGTTGCCAGCAATAAAAACAAAAACATATAAAATGTAATTAAACGTAGAAATTGTGAATTTTATTTAAGTTCAAAATTTTTATTGCAAAACATACTTTCTTATATAAGTAATGTAATTTAAGTTTGACATTATTTTAGTGTTGTTGCAATAGCAGAGTGTTCTTCTATTATGAATTAAAGAGGTCACTGTAAACTCACCAGGGCATGAGCTGGCTAGCATCGGCAGGTGTTTCCCGTTGGGGTCATGCTGATGGTTCCTATAACGTTGTGTGAATTCTCGTTGCGCTTCCAGCAGCGACAGGTCCTCGGCCACTGTCATATCCAGCACTAAATCTGCGCCGAGGCTTCTAAAGTAACCTGCAAACAGTGTTTGATTGAAATATGAACTTGTGGTACTGCAGCTTGACACATTTGAAGGATTGAATAACTTTTAGGAATCTATGGTTGGAACATGTATAGAAAGCTGATGTTAAATAAGTCACATACCTGCTAGTTTCCTGGTAGCATCGCCAACACTGAGCTTATACCGAGCGGCAAGAGACAACAGTGGCTGCGATGATATGGATATAACAACTAAGCTCACATCTCTAGTAACCCCTTTGCTGTCTGTGTATTTACGTTCTGAGAATACCCTAAAAAGCACCATATTTGAAAGGTTTAGATAACTTTATTGCAAGTATAAATGTGTATGTGACTACTGACATACATCTATAGTAATATTATGAAGACATAACATTTGTTTATTTGTTACACCATAAAAGATAAATCATTGAAAATATATAAAAGATTCTATAAATTTGTTAACTAATAAAAAAATATTTCGACTCGATAAAAAAAGCCTTTTTTGTAATTTGAAAACAAAAGAGATATATTTACAGAGATATAAATGTTAACGTGCACAGTTCATTGTGATGGTTAATGTGCATGTAAACAAAGCAGGCAAGTATACATACAATATAACAAAACATTTTAAACTGAGAAAATGCTTTTTTTACGTACTCTTAGTGACTAGCTGTCTGTATGCATTACTGTTCTGTTTAAGATTAGATAAGACTACGATAAAATCTTGTCATATACAAGCTCATGTCAAAAGATGTTATGAAGATGGCAAAACATGGTGGTACCTAAGAAGCTCCTCCTGACTCTGACGTGTGACCAGCACACTCTCAGCGGACGTGATACAGCCGCTACAAGCCAGGCAGTCGGCCAGTGTGATTTCCACCTTCTTCAGTTTCTGCTCTTGGCCAGAGGATATATCAAAATACCCATCATCACCTATTTTTATTTTGGATCCAGTTTTTGTTTTGGTTTTCTCTATTTTCACTGGCTTTATACATTCCTGTAAAATAGATGATTTGTTTGAAAGGATTATAATTTAATATTTTTTAATTTACTTTATATTTAATTTCATGTTTATTGAAACATCCTGATACTCAGTCGCATGTTATTAACAAGTAGGTTACATTTCGAAAAGGATATAAAATTTTATGAGGTTAAGAATACTTTTTTTAGTATTACTATATCTTTAGTTATGATTTATACAGTGTTTAAAAAGTGAGCAATTATTGGACGAATATAATATACGACTAGGTTATCTACTTACTTGTGACGGAGTAATGAAATCGTCAAGGTCAGTCAACTGTAGTGCGCCGCTAAAACGTGACGCCATTCCCGTAATCTGCTGTAAATTTCTCTTTCGATAATAAGATATAGCAACCTTTTAAAATATTAATTTCACCTAAAAACACAATCTTTATTTACGAAAATGTGACATTGACAAACAAGTTAAGAATTTCAACGTTTTGACAGCACTACAGCTGAATTTGACATTCAATGTAATGTAATGTTGCAATTGTAGAAGGAATAAATTGCTTATTACCTAGCGAACGTAAGACACAGTAGGTTACAATCGTGTTATTTTTAACTAGAAATTCATAAGTTTAACATGGATGCAGTTTGATGCTGATTGTTTTGATTGTAACCACTGTTACTTTATCAGCCTCATTGTGAAACAACAAAAAACGGAATACTTCCTTATTAGTCGCACAAATAATGATGATGACGACGTTCTATAATAGTTTTTCTTAAAACGAAGGTCCATTCTAATCTACGCTCCCACGCTTGACCTTGATGGATATAGTAATAATTACAAACATGAACTGGCAGTTTGTTGTGTTGAGAAAAATCAATTTCATCTTCCCGCCCGCCTCTGGTATCCTAGGCGACGAGTAAACAGTGGGGAGAGCGACCGAGTGGAGTACGCCCGTGTCGCTTTTCAGTGCATTTGTTGTTATATTACGATTTAGTTTTCTGACCCCTTTGGATTACATGGACGATGGGTGACGAGGGAGCAGCGGCCGCTGCTGGCGCAGTTGAGAAGGTGATCCACACATATCCTCTCATAAGAGTAAGTGTAAAAATTAACAACATAATTTACACGCGCTAAAATCTTAATTTACAAGTGTGCTTAATGAATATGTTTGTTACTAATTTCAGAATATGGTATATATTTTCAAAACAACTATATATTTTTGATTTAATGCTACTTGATGGATGGGTTGATATCAATGTGTCCAAAAAAATTAGCACAACGTTTTGTCAATTCGATTGGAAATTTTATATCTGACTGAACACAATGAATACCGAAGCAAATGTTTAATATGTACCGACAAATATTTACCATGCTAGTATAGTAACGTAAAATGACATACATAATTTAATTTTCGGCCACGGCAAGGTCCGCTTGCGGTAGCCGGAACACCACTCTTGCGCATCGGCCTGCTGGGCGCACACCGTGACGTATAGGATTACCCGCGCACATTCTAAAACAATGTGCACAGTAGTGATGTGTCGGATGTCCTGTTTCAATTTTCGCTAGCGCGAACATAATTTTGGACATCAAAAATCGTATCTGGAAAATACGACTCTCTACTGCAAAGAATTTTGCCTGCAGCTAGACAATGCTGCCCAATATACTTGAACCGTCGATAAGAGAGTCTCTTCGCCTTTACTCCTCGCAATGTATTAACTATTTATCCACAAATCGGAATGCAGGTTTTATGTTTAAGGTTACGTTAGTAACATCATTAGGTTCAATGCGTTGTATTGTTACGAGCGTAGCAACGACCGTTGTGAAAATATTGTTTGAAAACTCACAGAAAGCGTTACCGTGAAGTTTAAAACATAACTGTTTATTAAATTATGAAACTAATAGGTTACTACTATGAAGTAGACTAATTTGAATATAATCAGCATTTAATTCATCAACTGAATAAGTAATTCAAATTAAGTATGTAAACTTGACGAGAAACAAAATTAACTAGGTGTGTATGTTTAGATACAATCTATGTTATATTGAATTAATAAGAACTAGCTCAGCGTTAAGTATTTATATAAAGGAAATAATAATATTAAATGTAAACAAAGTCGCATCACTAGTCCGTTACTGAGCAAGGAATACATAGACTTTCGAATTGTCAAGTTCTATGTTAATTTATACTCGCACTTTGCATTTCATTTGTTATTCAATAATATGTAAAAAATACTTCATTGAAAGTTCTGATGGCCTGTCGGATTCGACATCCGTTTGCCACTAGATACCTATAGTTCAACATCTGATACTTAGTTCTGACAAAATTGTGAAAAAGGCAACACTCAAGAAATAGCATTGCTACCCTTCACTATTATATTGTACGTAGATAGGCCTTAAGTTTTTAGCATTATGTCGTTTTTACACGGTTATTAATTTTATTACTCTTGTGTATACAAGTTTAATTTTTTTGCATAGATTGCAATCCCCTTTAATGACAAACGTAATTATGTATACTTAGTATTATTCATTAAAAAGTGGTCTGACAGATTGATCTGAGGATGTATTGATTACCACATCCTATTTGGACGAAAAACTGCAGTTTCGTATATGAAATCAGATATTTTCAGTTTCCTGTGTTACTTATCCAAATATTGATGCGATTGAATATCAAAATGTTATGTTTGATCGAGAGCGTTATTCCAAAACAGATGTGATTGGCTATTGATTGCAATTACTCGATCGGTTAATACAATTTTAAACATCCATTTTAAGTTCAGTAAAAAACTAATAACTTGTATTTTGCTATGTAGTTTCTAAGCTACAGAAGCCACGGTTAGGAGTTAAAGCGCGTATGATTTTATATCTCAACGATTATGTAAGTTTTTGAAATTGAGCATAACGTTATCTTTGTCTACCCCTTAAGGGAATTACAGGCGTGATTTACGTTTTTTTTTGTTACGTTATCTTTAACATGTAGCTCTTAAATACTTGGCTTTGGAACGGCTCAAAGAAATGCAATAATCCAAGATGCCGCCGCCGGAGCACAAACTTGCGCCGCCCCGTGTACGAGGTGTTTGTTTTGGCAGGTGGACACATCTACGTTGTATCATTCAACGTCCAGAGATGGACGACCGTCGAATAGAATTGCTTGGAAATTATAAATAAACCACTTTTGAATAAACTATAATACAACCGATATTTATATATCCTTTACTTGGTTCGGTTTCTAATGATTGTCTGTAGCTTGAACCGGGTTCTAAATTTAAAATTATCTGATGTTGATATTTTTATTACATGTTTATTGAATTTTCTCAAGACATTATTATATTTATAATAGGAAAAAATATGATCTTTTCCTTCTTTACAAAGTCTCTAACGCAAAATGCATTCATAAACATTAAATGTTGAAGTAGTCAAATCACCAAGGAAGTACCGATGCGGGTCTACCATCCGTCTCTATTACATTTCATATTCAAATATCAATGGCGGCTATTGGATGAGGCAAAATACCTATCTTGTTATTATCATTACTATCACTTGTTCCACTAGTTTCGTAACGCGACTTATATTACCGATACTCATAATGATTCTATCAATCGTTTACTTTAACGCAACATCACGCCTGTAATCCCCTAAGGGATAGGCAGAGGAGTGTAGTACACCCCCACATTCCACCAGTTACGTTTAAGTCCCACAATGGAATAGGTGTTGAGCCTATTGCCATGCACCGGGCACACATCCAGACTCTGAGTCGCTACTAGAAATTCTAAATGAGAAAAATCCAACAGTACCCAACCCGGGATTTGAACCTAGGACCTCCCGATCGGCAGTCCCGCTAGCAACCGCCCGACCAACGAGGCAGTTTAAGGTTATATCATGTTATTTCTTATTTAAATTATTGCTGTTCCACTCGTAATGTTCGCAAGTCAATTGTGGTTAACGGTGCTGGTTCACGACACAACATCACTCCAATATCATTTCTTAGTTAAGACTTGTTGTGATAGTGTTATCGAACAGAACATATTATGTCATTTAAATAAAGAGAGAAAAAAGAAAAGCCGCTTGCAAACGTAAATCGCGTCTACAGTTACCTCTGGTTCCGTTTGTATTTCTTCAAAGGCGTTCGTTTAGTCGCCGGCCTATTTCCGGCGCGCTGTCAGTTTGACAGTGTCAACAGTACACGACGGCTAACGAATCTCGGGCCTGTGCATTTCGATTGGCGATGCCTACGTGATATTTGTGAGGAAGTGCGGCTTGGGAATTCGCGAGCTTGGCAGTTTGGGAAGAACGCTTGCGTTTCAGTGTCGTGAAAGATAAGACGGTCATTTTCAAATCACTGACAGACACTATTATATTTATTTAAATATATAGGAGATTTCTACGTATATACTCACTCATCACGATATCTCGGGAACGATAGGACTTAGACACTTGAAATTTGGTAGAAATATTACTTTTGCTATGTAGAGCTCAGCTAAGAACGGATTTTACGAAATTCCACCCACAAGGGGTTTTGCGGGGGTGTCAACAATGAAAAATTCACATTT
>DWDX01002376.1:0-15382 GCA_018245675.1 Agara michaeli
GCGCCCCTGCCGCTCCCGCTTCCCACGCCGCCCGCCCCGCCGCTCGCGCCCTCAGCGCCGTCCGCGCCGTCGGTGGCGCGCTCCGCCCAGCCGCTGTCGGACTACGGGCCGGTGTAGCGGCCGCGCCCGGAGGAAGCCGCTCCGCAATGTCCGGTTCCAGCCTTCGGCCTGATAAGCTTTGTTTTCCATCCGGACTCCGAACCGCATTAACGCTCCCGCGACGGCGACTCGAACGTTGGACCGTCCTCAGCACCGCGGCGAACTCGACATTGGACGCTTCGAAGTGAAACGGTGTTAGATTGACTCGTTATTTTGTGATATAAGTACGCAAGTGGACGTTAATTTGAAACATTATAATATTAGCATAGTGCGGTGGAGTGTCGGGGAGGGGAGGGAGGTGGGCGCGGCGCGTTGTCTAGTCCTAGCGTATAACGAACGCGCGACGCACGATATACGTAACTAGTGTGTAAGTGTAGATGTAAGCCGTACGGCCGCAGCGTCACCTCGCCGCCTCGCGCTCGCGGCGAGCGCCGTCGACCTCCGCCGTGACGTCAATATTGTAACTTCGACGCGTAATCCACTTCGTGTCCGCTTCGGATCTGTGACGCGATTTTGAAACGGCCCGCACTCATTCAAAACGATTCGGCAAACGCAATACGCTCGCCGGTATTACGGTGCGAGCGCCGAGGAGCCGACGTCGCCGTAAACGATGCGGAAGGAGGCATCGAGCGGAATTACCTGATTAACGTCGCCCGCCTCGGGCCGTCCGTTGCGGGCGTGCGTGCGGCTGTACGTCTGTTAAGTGTTTTAATTTGACGTTCCGATTACGCTACCGCCCGCCGGTACTCGTCCTACGACACGCTAGAATTGAAGCAATTTTTCTAGAGCATACAATATTTCACGGGTGATCTTATTAAGTTAAATAAGCGTAATGAAGTGCCATCATATGTAGCATACTACATATTTGAAATCGCTATCGGTTAGCTCCGTGCAAGTAACGACGCGCGCGACCGAGGTGCGGGCGGCCGCCGCGGCGCCCGCGAGCCGGCGGAGGTCCGCACGAAGCGCGAGATATTCCACTACTACCCGTGATCGGTCTCGTAACGTCGTCATGCATTGTCCGTGCGAGTTGCCGAAGTGACGGTTGAGAATTGTAAATAGCGACATTGAGCGCGAGTCGACTCGCCCGTCGGCCGCCCGGGCCGGACGCGACGGCGCCGTGTGCGTGCGCGCGGCGAGCTGCCATCGTTCACTGCCATCTATATTTTAGTGTTATAAATGTACGACGACGCTCAAAATTTAGAAACAATTTCAATGTTCTAACGTCAGTGGCTGGCGGCGTGTGTGACGTGCAATCGTGTCATTTTGTATATCGTATAGTAACAAAATATTAGTAATAATACGAGAAGCGAGATGTATATGTACGCGAGGACTCCGCAGCCGGTTATAAAATCATCATGTAATTTATTTTATATCTTAAATGTAGATAATAAATAAAGCGACTTTTTTATGTACACCTGTAGTTTTATTTCTATCGTGTATTTCCGCATTCTAAGTACTGTAGATGACACCTATACGATTTTATATATTCTAATATGACGAAGTAAAAAATCTCTCGTTAAAACTACTGCAACATGTAATTACAATAATGTCCCTTAATATTTAGGAGAAATCGAAACCGATTCAATTTTCTTAGCCTAGCCATTATTGCGATCTTCCACATAATGTTGTTCACTAACATTAAATATTTGCTTGTCACGTATACGTTTTGATTTTCTGAAGTTTTAGAGAACCAATCAAAGCTATCTTGCCTGGATCATAGATTTAAGCCAAAATTGCTTTTCTCCGTCAATAAGATACGTCATTAGCAGACATTACACCATTCTAAAAAGTTGTACCTAAACATTTAGACAAGTATGAATTATTATTTCTATAGTAGTGAAGTGGATAATAAAAGACTTATTAAATTTCAGTCTATAAATTTTATTTAGAAGACCTATTATTAAGTGAAATACAATCATTATAAAAAAGATATATAGACAATTTAAACAATGTTCATCTCACAAAACAACATTATACGAATTGTTGAAGTGCAAAAATGTTCCTAGTTCTGTATTATAATATAGCAACGCCATCTAGGTACCAGCGGTGCAGCATGAAAGATGACCGTTACAACCTCGACAATTTCATTCACCATGGCGCTACTTTCCGACGCAAAAATTGTAACATCAGTTTACAGCTACCGCTACTATATACATAATTGTTATAACAAATATATTCAGTACCGACAGACCTGATACTCTATCACATTCAATTACGTATGTCGAATATGGACAGAACAGTGTCTAAAGTTAGAAGATATTGCTACAAAAATTAATAAAAATAATAATACTATCACTACTTATTCTATAGATTATTCACTAAAGAAAGATTATGTCGTCTGCTGACTTCAAACAACGACTAAACAAGGTTCCATAATTAATTCACTTGATAATGTAACTGTGGACAACATTTTTTTAGTCTAAAACTTGTCCGTTATTTTAAATATTTTTGACATTACTCATAAAGCATAATGAGTAAAACTGCTATGTTTAATGTTTTCACTGCTACCACTTGTTGAAGTACCCCAAATCTCCCTTTATTTTCGTTTCTAAACGCTGGCACGGAATTGTTTAGGCTAAAATTATCGTATATCATATATTAACGCCGTGTAATAGATGAGATGTAGCCTAGATAACATACAGCATAGATCTAGGGTCCATCTTACATTGTACCGCTCTACTACAACACTTACAGAACTACAGACTACAAGACCATTTGGTAAATTCAGCACAAAACCATTCTACTGACCAACAACAGGTGTTCGTGCTAAGGATAATGTTTACAGTTAGTGTTTTAGAAGTCAATTATTCATTAATTACGTTACGCATTTGGAGGGGAAGAGGTCTAGCCAAATGTTAGCCAATTTAAGAAGAAAGTGTAAATTTGCACAAATACTGTCTAAATCCTACACAATATTTATGGCGATCATGAAAATAACTACATTGTTTTTTTTTTCTAAATAAATTCAACCCAATAATGTGGAATATTTACACTAAACATACGTATTTGGAACAATCACACAAGAGAGTATAGGAGAAGGAGGGCGTAGAGCCAAATCTCACTCAATAGCATAACATGTGATTAAGTGCTTAATTACACCCCCCAAAAGTTACAAAAACAAGACGTGAATTTTAACCCGTTTAAAATTATCATTTACACCTTTATATAAAAATTAAGAAATTCATTAATAAAAATGGAACAAGTTACCTTAAGTCCCCAATTTTGTACTGATTCAGATTTTATCAAAGCAATTTAGAAATAATAAAATCAAGTAATGATCCAAGGCAAGCTCAATTCAAAATGATTAAAATCAAATTCACTGTTTTAATGAATGGTCGTGAGATTGAAGGACATGCCACCATTATGATAGAACCAGAAACAAAAACACCACTTTTAACAGAATCTCAAATACAACATTATACCGGGTCAGTTGAAAATGGACTAAAATGTAGAAGGATACCCAATCTAGTGAGTTTCATAAAAAATCAAAAGAAGAAATGTATTGATTTACCATTTATTACAGAACAGAAGAGATCTTTATATATCCCAGTAAATAAATCTGTAGCTGCAGGAATAATATTAGCCTTCTATAATGGAATGAGAGATCCGATGGAAAAAGTAATGTCAATTTTTGGATCGGATTCAGAAGACAGCCATGACGAAATTTCAAGAATAATAACAACTTATTATCTATGCTGTCTAAAATATCTAACAGACGTTGACTTGAGTGAAGTTATTGAAAGAGGTGGAGATACAGAACTTATAGTTATGATCTTTGATGATTTAACTTGTGTCCCCACAATATTACAAGAGAAATACTTAGCTCTCAAGAACAGTAGAAGCCAAATCCCAGAGGGAACCCTTAGCTTTCATGCAGTATTTGGTGCATATGTTTTATGTAGACCAGTCGCAAATAAGAGAGAATTCAGATCTTGGATACTTAAAAGATATAATGCATTCTTATCATCTATCCAGCATACAACTGAAATAAGCAATTTCCCAGATTTACAACAAGGAGGTAATAGAGTTAATAGTCTTGCTGTGTCAAGACCCACATTGAGATTATATGTTTATGGAGTTATTAAAACAGAGTACTCTAATTTGAAGACATGTGCCATAAAAACACATATCAAAATGTTGACAGCATTATCTGAAATGACAACATACTCTCTAGTTCAAAAGGTTATAGCGACTGGAGGGAGTGTAATATTAATGAAACCATTGACCAAACAGGTAATTTTTTTCATACAAGAGAAAGAAGAACTTGAGCAACTTATATTGAGTGAAGGATATCCTAGGGAGGATATAATCTACATTCATCTATTTAAACCACATATTCAATTTTTTTAGATCAGCAAGATATGCTGATTTAATAGTTACAGCCAATGCTATTGAAGAACATAATGATCCGAGGAATCAGACTCTTAATAACTATCGTGCTAAAATTGAGGGTGCTACAGTCAGCGTTGGACAGCTAAAAGCATTCTTATCGGCTCAATCCAATACATTATCTTGTGCGATTGATGAACAAGCAAAAACAAAGCATAAACATAAACAATGATTTCAAAAAGCATTCTCAACGTACGCAAGTGACCCGTTAGATAACTACCAGATAACCACAGATAACTACCAAATAGTCTCAAATACGATGATTTGAAATCACTACATTTATAAAATAGTACATAAGTTAAAACTCCTCACTAACCATTTGACAGCCTAGATCACTTACGCCTCCCGAAATCATTACCTACTTTACACAATATACATTTAGCTTATATATCGATTATTGCTGACAATACGTATTGACTAATATAATAATGACGTCATGACTAATGCCCGGTAGTACCTTGCGAGAAAGATTTAGCACAGCTCTATTGAAACTTTTTTCTTAAGACAATAAACTGCTTTCGTTAAACCTGTACCGTTCACGGCGATTTTACAGAATGTCAACTTGACATTGATGACAGATGTCATTCTGGCATTGAGAATGACAGAGTTGCCCGGAATTCAAAATTTATGTGACAAATTATTTATTTAATGTTGAACGAGTCCACGCCTAAGCGTGTTAAATCATATTAATAATTCTCGTAAAATTTTATAGAAAAAGTAAATACAGCGTTTCCTAGACGTCGTTTATCTTAATTATGATTTTATACTTTGCACCAAAGATTTGCCAGGTGCCAATAATCAAATTAGAAAATTCACGTCTGCAGTATAAAATGTATTTTATCATCCGACGAGTAAGATTCAAATTCTTGTTCACATTTATGAAAAACAAAATGAAAATATGCATAAATCAATAGTTTTTAAATACACCCAAAAAAAAATATCCATTGGATGAACTTGAAAGACCTTGGAATTCCTGCAACGCTGTAAGCTGAAAACATATGTATTTTCTTATAAAACTTATATATTGCCATATTGTCTTTAATGTTGTGGGACTATTCAAGTAGTCTATTGCAAATCTGCGATTAGTCAGTATGAAGTCGTCACAACTTTAATGCCAAAGCAAAGTGGAAACGCATCGCCAAGAAGCATGATTCGACCGATCCCTAAAGGTCGGAGAGGATCAACTGGTTGTGATGCTATACTGCGAGTAGTACATGGCCTGCTCGCAGTCGAACATGTGGCTGAAGGGCAGCTCGGAGTAGGGACGGTGGGGCGCGTCCTCCGGAGCAGGCGGCGGCTGCTGCGGCTCGTAGTACTCTTGAAGCGGCCCTCGGGGCTCCGCGTCTGCGTTGGACACATCCTGCTGGAGATGAGAAGCCGAGCCCTGACAAGGTAACCGTTCGTTACTGTCGAGCAATACCGAAGGACGCACAGTTTGCAATACGTTTCTGTATCGGCCAGCGTGGTCTAGCTAAACAGTGCCGGCGTTTCGTTGTCGTTTTCGTTTCGGCGAAAGAATTATAAATGACTTGGAAAAGTTATAAATGATTTGAAAAAGTTATAAATAAGTTGAAAAAGTTATAAATAAGTTGAAAAGGTATCAATTAGTTTAAAAAGGTACAAAATTGGTTGAAAATGTGTAAATTAGTCTAAAAAGGTATAAATATATTGCAAAGGTATAAATTAGTCGTAAGAGATAAATTGATGTACCTGTATCTGATATTTGCAGCGCTTGAAGCGGCCGTACAGCGACGAGTACGGCAGGTTGTAATGGATGGCCGCCTGGTTGATGGACATCTGGCCGACCCTGGGGGGGGGGGGGGCACAACATTAAGTTTCTTCTTGTAGCCGGCCGTGCGTTGCTGTCGCTTTAAATAAAGCAATACGTCTCTATTTTACTGTAGATTATGCTTGGAAATAAAATAAAAAAGGGAGAGTATTCCGGCTCTGCACTAAATATAAACGAGGTGTTACTGTCACTCTCAACCGTTAGCGCTCTCGATACCGCGAGGTACTTTTTTCTTAATAATTATTTAATAAAGTACCAATAAATGAAATAATATTCGTCGAATCAAACTGTCAGTTTCATTACGTTCCGACAGATGGAGATGTACATATATACCAGAGCTAAATGAAATATATCCTATAGTCCGTATCTTTTTCAGTAATCAATTGTTTAAAAACAAATATGTTTACCGACATAGAAACGGGCGCGGATCGAAGCAACGTCCTGTCAAAATTTCAAACCAACCGGTAAAAATATTCAGAGATTTGCGACAACAAACAAACGAAAACAAGAAATTTGTTTAATATACAAAATAGGAGATTTTAGGTATTAAAATCTATTATTGTTCAACTAACAATGTTTGTAAAATGTCCAATAAAGCGGTGTGTATCTATCAAATCGAATATGTAATACATAGTCATAATTTCAAACGTTCCGTACCGAACGGCCTCCAGCGCCTCGCCCATCGCGTCCTCCGACCACGGCGTGGGATTGGAGCGGGACAGCTCGATGCCCTCTCGCTTGCACCGCCCGTACAGCGTGCCTGCAACGCGGCCGAGAAAGGATCAATGTGAATATAACATAAGTAACGACGACTTCGGGACGAGCGACGCGTCATCCGATCGGAAACTAGATAAATGTTACGGTTCCCGGTTAAGGCTACATAGCCAGTGCAGCGACAGGCCGGTATACCGGTGGGGATCCCGTACTGCGCGGCGGCGCGCTGCACGGACGCGGCGCCGCAGCGGATGGCGGCCAGCGCGCGCTCCAGGTCGGCGCGGCGCCACGCCGTCGGGGCCGCGTTGAACGGCGCCGCCAGCCGGATGCCCTCGCGCCGGGCGATCTTGTACAGCGTGCTGCTCGGGATGCCTGCCCGCACACACACGCGCAACCGTCAACACCCGGCCGAGCGCGCGTCGCGCGGGTGGAATCGGCGGCGTAGAAGTACTACGACACGCCAGAACGGATGCGCGCTCGCTCACGAGCCGGACATGTTCAATTCCGCCCGCGCGATGCGCGTCCGTTCAGGGCGCACGGCTATGGACGACTCCTGTCCTGTCTAGCTAGCGTGTAGGGTGCAGAGTGTAAGGGAGTGGGGGTCACCGTAGGCCTTGCTGGCCTTGTTGGCGGAGATGGCGCCGGCGCGCAGCGCGTGCAGCGCGGCGCGCAAGTCCGCGTCGCGCCAGGACTTGGCCGCGCCCTCCTTCTTGGGCGTGTCGATGCCGAGTCGGTGCGCCCGCTGCCACAGCGTCGTGGACGGGATGCCGTACCGAGCTGACGCCTGCCGACGAACGGTACTCCGCTTTAAGGGCCAACGCAACGACGGCCTCGTCGCAGAGGCTCTAGTGAGTGAACGCAATTCGGAATACGACTCGCGAAAGGCAAACCGAGAAAGAAGCGTAAACCTCTGTTAAAGAGGACCGTGATGACTTTGAATTCGAACACGAATAAAACTTGGCTACCCTACACTAATGGCGCATTTATAAGCAGTAGCCGAAGCTTATACATACGCAATTACGAAAAGCGAAACTAGTGTGAACGATAGCAATATCGAGTAGCAGAAACTTGAAGGTGAGCGCTTTCTAATAATTACAAATGGTGGTCGGTACGCGGTAAGGTCGGCGGTAGAGTGATCGCGGCCGGACCGCAAACACACAAATAAATGTGCTCCAACAACTCAAAAAGTTGAAAATGGCGACGCACCTTCGTTAGACTCATGTGATGATTTCTGAGGGCGTCCAGAGCACGATCCATGTCCCGCTGAGACCACGTCTTGGGAGTCCCGCGGCCCGGTGGCTCGCAGCACGCGCCCCCCGAGTCGCTCGTGTCGTCGCCGCTCAGATGTTGTTGTTCTGAGAACATTTAGGTATACCCTATTAGGTTACGTTAATTTTATTTTTATCCTATTCAAAGCCAACGCTTCAAGGAAACATGTACAGAAAGCTTACATTTAAATTAAAGGCTCGACGAGTTAACTCGAGAGGCATGTCCCGACGTATGTAACGAATATCGAAAGTGAAACAGGATTCAGTGACCGCAGTGCCCTACCTCCCTCGGATAGAGGCTCGTCCTTAACGGCCAGCAGCGGTATGAAATCCGACGAGTCCGGTATTTCGTTAGTCGTCAGCGACGTCGCGTGGCTAGTGATGAGAGTTGAACCCTGGAAATGATATAGGGACAATTATCTGTCACATCGCTCGAATAATTATTTTAAATTGCATAATCAATTTTAATAACACTAATTCTGATACTTTGCTAACCCTTTCATTGTATCACTGCTCGTCACAGACCTCCTCTCATAATTGGAAGGTTTACATCCACAGTGGTCCACGCGGGCCGGGTACAGGTTGGCAGACTTCACACACCTCGCAGAACATTATGAACGACCCTAAGGTTAGCTTTTTTTTTCATGTTTCCAAAGTTGTCCTCAATCGACAAAGTGAGATATATTTAATTTTGCCAGGACATGTAAACAAACCCAGGGAGAGAGAGAATAAAAATCAAAGTCCATTATCCGTCGGGCCTAGATTGAGTTCGGGCGGCCGCCGGCGGGCCGCGAGCCCGCGGGCCCCCGGGCGGGATGCCTACGACATAGCCCAAGTCCAAGCTATATTATTATTATTACAATAGCGCCGGTCGGAGATCAGTGGCGCAGCGCGCTTGCATCGGGATGTCTCAATTGAATAATGACCTCAATCTACTCGCGCCGCACACCGCGACGGTAGCACGAATATACTCTACGAGCTTGGCTTGCCCTTGGTAAGCAACGTGTATATTTGCAGGCATCGGTTGTTTTACCACGCGTCAAATAACAGTCCTATATCTACTTACACTACTTGTCATATCTACAGATTAGCAGACGCCCGCGGCTTGCCCGAGTGTTTCCCGATGTCAGGCTGGATTTTCAAATTTAACGGTTTACGACATAAAACTTCTCCACTTTAAAAAGTGACAATATTTTAGATGGCTTTACTTCCCGTATTTTTACACATTACTGTTTATTTTAAGAATGTTTGCTTATGTGCTTAAGACGTGGAGGTGTATTGAGTGTCTAGTCACCGACGCGTTATTGCCTATTTGAAATAAAACGGGCGTGTGTGATGATGGTAGGAAATACTAATTTATAAGGAGTATAACGAGCTGCCTGCGTCTGTGTTCCCCGAAATTTCCAACTTTTTAAACGTAAGGGCTTTTTAAACGTAAAGTGAATAGGCACTTAATAGGCAAGCACGCTACGCCTTAGACCACATCATCGCTCACCATCAGGCGAGATAGAGGCGAAATGGTAGCCTATTTCAAACAAAAAAAATACTACAAATGTCTTGGCATGAGTACAATAGAGACAGTTTACCAGAGCCGTGGCGTGCGTGGCGGGCTCCAGCGTCTCCAGCGAGGAGGCGCGCGGCGGCGGCGCGGGCAGGCGCGCGCGCACCGGCGTGGCGGCGGGCGCGGCGGGCGCCGGGGGCTCCTCCAGCCCTCCGCCGCATTGCTGACGATGTACACACGTTATCGATCTATACTCCTTCAATATCTATACAAACACATAGCCAGACTGACCGATTCATCATTACTGAACCTAAAAACTAAAGAAGCTAAAAACATGAGTTTTGGACAGTAGATTCCTTTTGTGACTGTAGCACAAGGGAGTAAAATAAGGAATGTAAGTTACTAAATTAGGGAATTTGTATTATACTTTGGTGTTTTTCAAGTGGTGGCTGTAACCATGGGTACATGGATCCTCTAATATAACATAGATTCGTAAAGGAAACTGTCAAATACCAGTGCCGAGAATTCGTCTTTAATTGAAATTTTTATTCTCATCTCTCCTCGATCTAAGCATTTGCGACCCTTTTTGTGGGTTCGTCCGTGACACAGAATTAATGATTTCTATGAGAGTTTAAAACGTCGTGAACTACTTATTTATTTTCTTAACACCAACATAATGTGCACTAGAGACTCATAGAACATAATCGACAATGGAATCAAATCTCATCTTTACAACTTTTTTCACACGCACCCCTTTAAGTAACATCACAAAATTGATACTTGTCATAATAATAAAATATTTTGAAAGAAAGATGAGTAACATTTTAAATTTGCTTATCTATATCCCTAACGAATATATTTTTCGAAAGATACAATAAGTGACCAGAGCAGCCTAACTAGCCCGCAAATACAACAAAACGCAAATATAGGGCTTATGACCGAGACTGAAGACTCAATTTAAATGGGAATGTTTTGGCACTGTAGCTCGCCGCGGGTCCGGATCCCCTTGCGATGTGATTAAAGCAAAAGGACGACAATCAAAGTCGGCATTGAGCTCCGTGCGGCCATCGCGAATGGGTATCGTGGAACTACAGTATGAAGTCGATGACGTGTGAACAAATTCAAATGGTTATTCATGTTACGGTGCATAACTATTGAATTCAATAAAAATAAATCGATTACGCCATTCGCCTCTACATGTCAAGTGGTCGTGTAAATATGTAGCCACAAAATGGTACCATAATCTACGCCAAACAATGTAAGTCCTTGAACACAACTGAATTGTGAGCAATTGGAAGTTACAATGGAAGTCGATAGGTGGGTAAGTGACTAGGTACCTACGTAGTGAATTGAATAATTAGGTACATACTTTGTTTCCATGTGATTTCTATATAAATATTTAAAAGCCGTTTTGCGTAGTGGATGTAAAGCCTTAAAATAAAATACTAAGTATTAATAACAATGTCACGATAAAAATCGTTGGCCACTGACTAAGACTACTTATTTCAAAAACTTGCGTCATTTATAAAACGTTTCTTAACTGCCATGGCTTAACTATACTAGTATTAAAAATGAGACAGATAATTTCTGACTATTATATATTTTCTATTCTGATACAAAATAAAGATAATACACAGAACTGTGAATTCCTACGAATAAATTAATTAGCGGTCGCGTGGAGCGGCCGGGGAAGGTCTGCCTATCATTTGTGATCCACTAATCTACTAAAAATACTATTCACGCCGGTGAGACAGCAAAGTGCTATTATTACTACATGTAAGTAAATATTTTATGCAAATGGCAGTTTGGCCAACGCGAAATGGCTACAAAAATAGGCCATAGAACGCTATGGAACTTTTAACAAATATGTAATTTTTTAAAATGTAAAACAAATATTTAATGTAATTACACTGCTATACTATAAGTAGCGTTACATAGATCGGTACATACTACGCACTTACGCGGTGCTCGAGTCTCCACGTACAATCAGTATTACTTACTACGATGTATTACATTCATTTGAACTACGACCGTAAATGCGTAAAGAGTTAGCGACTAAATTTATGTAAGTTATTGTACGATATTTTCCATAATTATCTATTAACGTAAAATCATAAGATTTTCTTTGTATTAATAATGTTTCGTATTTATGTACGCATATTTGTCATTAAGTAGACACTTATTTCAATATTATTTACTCATTACAACAACTGATGTTATACCTAATAGCTAACAGTTATTTTATTTCGATGACCGTCATAATGAATATCAATAAATACTTACCTATAAATATAAATAAATACCTGTAAATGGTGTAAGATGTTCGTCGCCACATTTTCATCGTTCGAACAGTCCCTTTCCAATTTAATAGGTAGAAGTTCCGACGAGATCGGCTGTGCAACAAGGTTAATTTCATGTTATTTACATTTGTAATGATTGCTCTTGCTCGATAATTCAGTAATTAGCTCGATAGTCGCATCGCAGTCACGATATGGCCGCCATTACTAAGTGCATAATGTATATTCAGACACAATTCACGGACTTCATTAAATAATCGACTATCACCTGATATGTACCGAACAGACTCACTCGCGTTTTACTCAAAATTAAATATTTTGTATCAGTCCATGTATTTCTGAATTGAACTTTGTTGAAATAGGCTTACGTATTCCTTCCGTTGATGTTTTCATTATTTTTAACATTCAAAATGTTTTGAAGTCACCGTTTTAGGGGCGTCTATGTAATATGTTACGGTCTCTGTCTATCCGCCAAGTCGGCATACAAATATGTTTTATTTCATTTGTTAATTCGTTTAATAGGTACCCTACTACTACGATTTAATAATTATTAATTTCCGGTTTGTACACTCATAGCGTTTCATGAGTAGCATCAGCTGTAGCTGTCCGATTATTATTATTAACGGACAAGGTAACAATTATCGGTTACGACAAACAACACAAATAATATTATGTACGATACAGTATATTAATAATGTACTGAAGCAAAAAATGTACGCACGAAAATCCATCTGTAACAAGGTGCCCTTCGTCAGTAAATCTGTTAATGACATGTCGGTAGAGTGACACCGCGCTCTCGGTGGTAATAATAACGCGCTACCCTCATTTTCTTATCTATAGCACTTCTAGAGACAACTAGCATATTATAACTTAAATAGAACAATGACATGTTGAAACAGTAAATACCTGATCGCTTACATACACCGCTCGGTACGGCTGCTCGTCATCCGACGGCGGCTCGCGCTTCACCGACTCCCCCTCGCTCCCGGGCATTTCCTGAGACAGCATAAACCATATCTTGGATACGACTATAAACAGTACAAATTGTTATTCCAAATAATAGCGACAGCGATTAATTTCAATCAATTCGATATCAAGACGAGTAGATATCTAGACTATACCTATAGTTTTTAACGAAGGTCGAGTTCCCTCTTGAAAGCCTTCATAAATAAAACACAACGATGCGGATATTCTTAAACAGTCGTGTTCAGCAGTCCAAACAATACAAAGCCCCATTTTCCCTCGAAATGTCGCGAATCGAACGCCCGTCGTATTATAAGTAGGTGTACGTAGGCAATTAGACAAAAGGAAGCGAGCTTTATTGAATTTTTCTCGATTGGTGCACAAATGAAGAGTGCAAAAGTTGATTTCCCTCTCTTTCCGACGTCCGCGAGCCGGGCCAAAGCGCCTCTCGAACATTTTTTTTTTTTTTCCTCCACATACGGCGCGACGTTTTCGAAACGTGGCAGATTTAAACGAAACTTTAGGATTAACTTTTCGCAAACGGCTTTCGAAACTTTATCATCACTATAATAAACCCATCTAGTCCGACAACGAACCTAACGGCCGGCGCGCTAGGCTCACATTCGCGTGTCACCTGGCGAGCGGACGGGAGGAGGAGACGGATAGTGAACGTAAGTTGCGCAGTTAACCCTCTCGCGGAGCTCCTCGAGGCGCTCTATTCGAGGAGCGATGGACACGCGCTACGGCCGCGCGCAGACACGACGACACCTTCACTTTCGAAGTCTTCGCGGGCGAAGGACGGTACGAAACGGAGGTGATAAACGCGAGGGAGGCAAAATCGCCAAAGACGAGGGCGCGAAATCAGTCATCTCACCTAGTCGGATAACGGAGGCCGCCGCATGCACCCGCCGCGCTTCGCGTGCAGTCCACCGCCACGAGACCGCGCCGCCGCTGCACGGTGACCTTCGGGAGACGATGGGATGTCGCAAATGAAAGTGAATTCGGCACACACCCGGTCGAGTCTGCGTCGCTGCGTGGCGCATGTTTAGGAGGTGCAGGGCGGGCGCGTGCTGATTTTTTTTCCGCGCCGAAGAAATAAAAACAAACGCCTTTTTGCCGGGAACCGGCCGAGCGGCGCGCCGTCCTCGACCCCCCTCGCAGCCCGCTCTCGGACGAACGGAAAATAAACAGTGAAAAGTTTTACAACGAATCCGCTAGCTTCTACAGAGTAGCTTGGCGAGTAAGTCGAATGTTTCGGAAGTAGCCTACGACAGGAGATAGTATAAAAATAGCAGGCGTCTCGGGCGGGTGGCGGGTAGATGCAATATAGAAGGTGTGTAGATATGGATGGGGGGCTGCGGAGGCGGAGGGTGGCTCGGCGCCCGACCGGTCGGCGCCCCGCACGGCGCCTTCTCTCTCCGCTCCGATTGATTTTTATTACAAGAATTTCACTTGTGTTTTTTTTGTTTCCCGCACACCGAGGGCCCGCCGACGCACACAGCGGAGATTCATATAATTCGTTTGTACGAACTCACTAATGCTATTGATTTTTATAACGAAGCGACACAGCTTTCGAAACAACAGACGGAGATTTTTCGCTTTGGCGCTATACTTGTCGTTGTGTTTTTCCGTGCATGATTTGGAAATATTTTGAATCTTCAAACCGTTGAGGAAGTTTTAGTAGTTTGTAAAACTAAAACATTTTGTGTATATTATGGCTAAAATGTTTCAAGTATCGTCTGAAAATAATCTTACTTCTATTCACCTCCAACATTTCTGTTAGAGTTCGCTTCATCCCAATAAATTGGTCACCGATGGGATAGAACTCTTAATTACAGTCAGATATAGGATATGTATGTAGGTACATATTATTTCTACTTATTGACATTCGTTTTAGAGAACTTGATAACAAACTTTATCAGATTTCGTCAGAAACAATGTACTGATGTACTTTCGCATTAATTCTGTCTACTTGCCTTGCAAATTGCCTACACAGCAAACCTAACCGACAGCGCCGTAAATATAACTACACTGCTGGTGAGAATCACAACTGATTCTACGTGAAAACGCTGAACACGGTGAATGCAGCAAATTTCTGATATTGACAAACAAGAAAACTGACCATGTAATGATAAGTTACAACTTGCCTTCACACATTAGTAACATCAAAATATCATCAACTTTTATCAAAACTCTCGTTTTAAACTAAATTGATATACCTAGTACATTGATACATTATAAAATTTAATCATAATTATTACATGTTATTAACTAATAGTTGGCTAATAAGTTGAAATGCAGAACAAAATGAAAACTCATCATATCATAGGTTATCAATTTAAAACTTAAATATGATACC
>DWDX01002377.1:0-15379 GCA_018245675.1 Agara michaeli
TTAAAAATTATAATGATCGGTCCCAGTAGTTTAGACGTGAAAGGGTAACAAACAAATTTACATTCACAATTACAATACTATTCTATTGTATAATTTTATACGGAAATTTGAATAATAAGCGGCGTTCTTTGAAATTGAAATGATATTTAACTTAAACGGTACATTTACTCATAATGGCGGCGGCGGCCGGCTATTGTGTCAAACGAGAGCGTTATGAAAGGCAAACATTATAATTCCATTATTGTTGTACGTTGTGCTATGATGTAAGTAAATGACAATGATATTATAGAACGTATTGTTCGTAACCGGGCTTCGATAAACACACATGTTGGCGTTTCGTAGCACTGCCTTCATACCAAGGTCTCGTCTTAGCGACTTCGCTCGTTTGATAAAATGCACACTATCGTATACTTAATTGTCAGTATGTATTTTGATTAGTTTTATTTGTTATGCGACTGCTCTGACATTATCGGATACCTCTCGTTAGGTTTGTTAATAAAGCTACAAAATAGTTTACAATAATTAATATTACGACTAACTCTTTAATTGCAACCTCAATCATCCTTTTCCTTATTCCACTTAAAATAATCTATCTCCACAGCAAATTTCAAATACGTACATAGCTTCAACGGTATTTTACAATTTTAAACCCCATAAGGACCGGGATTTTTCCGGAATAAAGCTTCGTCTATGTCGCCCTACAAGCCGAAACAAAAACAAACTATGGTATGTATAATATAGTTACTATTTGTTTAGTACAAAAGAATTGTACTGAGCGAAATGAGGCGGAAAATATTTGACAACAAAACGTTCTTACGGAATTCTCTCGAGTATATGGTAAACACACACTAGTATATATATCCCATTATGTATGTATGTGAACGTCTATTTGCGTTTATGACGAAATCGTGAATCATTAATTATATTCAAAGTACCAAATCTTATAATCTCGATATATATATTTCTTGTGTGCGTGTGTATGTCGCTGAACTCCTACTAAACGAAGGGACCGATTTTGATGAAAATTTGTGTGTGTATTCTAGGGGACTCGAGAACGGTTTGGTTTCACAATCGGATCAACGGGAGAATGTTTTTTAAATTAATTTTTAAGTAATTGTTGATATTGGAATGTCGCACATTGGATCCGACAGACCGCGCCACCATCGCCGTGTCAAATATTAATTAGCTGTCAAAAATTATATGACGTACGTCCCGTCAAATAAGATTAAAATCGGTACGGATTGGCGTAACTAAACTATGTATTTATTTGTGACAGCTTGTTATATTATAAATTGAAGCTAAAACACCTTCTTCGATCGATTCACTGTACTAGGCAGTAATTAATTGGCAGAGAGAAGCGGCAATGGGCAGGTCACAAAGTTCGAAGTCACGGACGTTGGGGGAGAAAGGTTCCCGACGGAGCGAGTACTTGGTCCAAGCCGAGTGGAAACCGTGTATCCGAAAAGTCCAAGACCGTGAGCCGTTGTTTGTCCGGTGTCTGGTTGTAACAAAAAATATCTATACAAGTATTATATCGTACGTGTTCAAGTACAAGTATTATATGTATGTTTATTAGCTATCCAGTTACCATAGTGCAGGGATTCGATTGCCTAATTTTGAAATCAGATATCCGTGTGTGGAATTGTCCCCAGATGTTATCATTATTTTTATTATTATAGTGGTTACCTGTATCTCGTTACTGGTCAGCAACTGCTTCGAGCAGACGCCGCTGCTGTTGCTGCATGAGCTCTTTCTGGAGCAACCACATGCGGTACTTCCGTCCCGTGTGCACCTTGGGCTTGTGGAACTTGAGCCGCTTTCGCCGTCTCTGCGCACACCACGTCACAATGTCGTTACTTCGCTGCCTTCCGAGTAACGGGATGCTTTCATTTTAAATGTTATAAAACTTAATATTGCTCATTTAATCGGCAAAGGAAACTGGCACACCTTAAGAGTCTGTTATAGATCAGCATTTGGTTTACTTGCGGTAGACTCTGGCCTTAAAACCTTTTCACTGAAATTAGAATCAAAGTGGAGGGTAAATTTATTTCATGGTGAAATACTCCAAAGAATAGACGAAGCAGTGCTGCAATGTGATCACTTTTTATATACAGTTCAGCCCAGTAGAGGCTGATGGGCCGCCTGATGGTAAGTGAACATGTGCTACATCCGAGGAGTCACTCACCATTGTGGCTATTACGTTGCCGGTTTGGGAGAGATGATTTCCGCCCTTCGCGAACGGCTCCAGGTCATAGGCCACGGACGTGTCTGGTAAAATGAACGCCCTAGATATACCATTTGAAACGAGCCTTACCGCGCCGTGTGCTCGCGCGACCAGCGACCCGGCCTCGGAAAGACAGCGCTGGCAACTACATAACGTTCCAGTGCGGAAGCGCGGACGAGCAACTTACTTTTTTCTTAGCTGCTGCGTGTTGTTCGGCGTCAGATCTCTTGTCTGGTTGCTGTCCAGGCACCCACTGCTGCCCTGGCGAATACAATAGTTATACGGGATCAAATCCAAACCACACGACACAGCATGATTCTGTGTTAGTAATCACACTGTGACCCTACTGTTAGGGCATGATTGGCATACTATGTTGTATGAATGCCGTCTGAATGTACCGGACAACACCAGCTTCTAGGACTTATTTATACTGCAAAGTCAGTGTTTCTCTAAGTGAGCGATGTTAGAGAGACTATTTGACAAAAATGAATAACTATATCGAATATCTAGTTTGATTTTATACATAAATTTATTTCCAGAAATGGGGTATGACATTTTAAAGGCACAAATCGTATTGTGCAGAATGTTACAAAATTAAAGAGAACACTAATAAAGTATGACTTTCAAAGTGACGGCTGGATGGAATAGGTTTGAGAACCTTTCATCTAAAGCGTACTCCAGTGTTGTTTTACTAATTACATTCTAATGTAAATGAAACGAAAAATATAAATATTACGGTCTACTATGATTGAAACTATCATTAAAAACATGCCAAGACTAGGTAGTATAAAATGGATCTCCAAAATTGGACTTTTGGAGTATTAACAGTAAAAATAATGATCATGCAAAATGATATGATACCTTTAACCATTTCGTATCCGTTAGCACATTTTAATATCAATAATTACAACTTTAATACGAATAATAAAACCTGACACCGCTAAAGCGGAAGCATAATGATCCATAGTAGGTACGTATTATGAGAAGCATGAACTTAACTACAGCCAATTATAGGAAGTAAATACCTCAACATTAGGACAAATAAAATACTCACAACTATATAAATGGAATTATTAGATATTTGCTTTTTGTTTTCGTACATTAAAGCATTTTATTCTACAAATTTATGAGAAACGAAAAGGACTGATACGAAAATATCGCACGTTAAGCAAATTGCAAGGAAAAATAAATGTTTTCACAATAAATCTTGTACTCATGCTAAAACAAATTTTATTACTTTCGTCTGTCACCCTCGATTCGGCTATCCTGTCCTGTTCAAACGGAAGGTACGGCTGGATTAGGCAATGATTATGTAAATGTAAGAAGTGTACAACACGCCCATACAGGAAAATTACTTTATTCATTCGAAAACCTCTGTCAATTACAGATAAATTCATATCAAACGTTTGGACCTGATAGGAGATCGAGCATTAAATAAATTGTAATAGAACCTAATTTCATGTACGAATCGAATCGATTGATTTCCGTGATCATTAACTGTTATATGAATATTTTGGTCGGCACGTAAAGATAACGAGTGTCGGCGTGCTGGGTGGCGTGGTACGGGCGCGCTGCACACGGCCCGGCTAGAAGCGCGTGCAGTACCGCGGGGCGGGGTCTCACGTCGAGGTGGTGCGGTTGCGCGTGCGGGTGCTTGCGGTGCGCCGCGTGCTGCTCGTAGTGCGCGCACTCCTCCAGTCGCGTGACGCCCGCCAGCCGGTAGCGGTGCAGCTCCGCCAGCCGCACGCGCAGCTCGCGCTCGCGCCACAGCCCCGCCACCACGGCCGCCTGCTCCGCGCGCCCGTAGAACTGCGCCGTCCAACGGAGACGCTCTGTAAACTCCCTGCCGACGCGCACCTCGTTATTTACAAATATTCTAATTCAAACATCGCACATACCAAACTAGCCTATAGTACGCCTAGTGCTGTCACTCTTAATTCTTTTAATATCATACAATGCGCTGGCTACATCGTTCAAAGAATCGACAACCGATGGGGGAAGGCAGATCTAAAGAGAAGAATCTCTACAGAATGGTTTGATACACGTACCCCATCCAGGAGAGGGAAGAAAGTTTACTGGAGGCCTATCCAGCAGTGGATTTCTAAAAGTTGACACATCCACAGATGAATATGATAGGCTAGCGTTTAGATGCAATACCACCTGACAGGAAGCATAGATACATGCTAAGATAGACCACTCGCTCATCCTATACCCTCGACTCTTACCACTTGAAGAATCTTACTAAAGCATCTACTACCACCATATTAACTACAAAGATAAAAGTGGTTAGTTAGTATACTATGAAGGATTTTACAGGAGTTACATTTAATTTTCTATCATAAACTGAATTCCTCCAAACTACACGTCACAACTAATGTGACAAAAGTAAACAAATATTATAGTAGTTTCAAAATTGATTACAATTTATTTTATCCATAGTTATACCTACAATATCTAATATTTATGTCAAACAATTGAGAATATTAGTATTAGTATTATTAGTTTTCTGTATTGATAAGTATTAAATTAACAGAATCCATATAACGAAATATTACTGTCACAACACTCACTTTTTTTCTTTGGCAAGTTTTCCTAGTGTTCTTTGTTTATTCCTTTGATTACTGAAAAAAACCGATACGAGCTGATAGTCCCTCACAAGTCTTTTTCTTCTTGTTCTTTCCCTCAGTCTTCTTGTATAAATATCTACTTGGGATAATTTGAGAGCTGGAAAAAGAAAAATATTCATATCAATCAAACATATCCTGTAATACATTTATTTATTGTGAAAGTTAGGCTGACAGGAGATTGCTTTATCTGCAGGCTAAGCCCAAGTATGATGTATTTGTACATGTATTGGTAAACGTATTGTCAGAATGCATGAACTTCTGTAAGCAAGAAAAACAAATGTTTATTCCTTAATTATTACAACAGATATGCATAAGCCAGTTCATTAAAGCAAAATAAATATATCATTGCAATCTATATAGGTGGTATATACCCGGCGTTCAATTTGAATTCACCACAACAATTGTTTTAAAGATAACCATAGTCCATTACAGGTGGTTTCAAAGAACGTCTCAACATGTCAGTACTGTATAAAAACTAGGACCAACTGCCGAGGCCTTAATTGCACAGCGAATGTCAAATCTAATTTTGTCGGATTATATGAAACTCACCAACATCCAGTTCGTCGTCATCGCCATTCAATGATAATGTTGATATCAGCTGTTCCGCTTCATGGTCATGTTCCTGAAATGTATAGTTTTTTTTTATTACACATGTTGTCGAAGAAAAATATTCATGTCATTAACAAATATCATGACGATAATAGTGTAAGTATAATGTGGGTGCTGTCATTTTTACTGATCTGTTAACATCATAGTACCAAAGTAGACAATGTTTATATGTAATAATAAATCATTTAATCAAATTCAATTATGACCATTTCATGACGGTCTACATCCATTATAAAAGCATATTGTACTATTTCTATGTCTATTACCGTATGTCTTGAACCTATAAAATTTAAGACACAAAATGATACCTAAAAGTTTGTTAGCAACTGTTACATACAAAAACCAACAAATCTCTATATTTCAAACATTAACAATTGATTTTAATACTCACAACAGTATTTACTAAATTAATTACCCTTTCAAAGTCATCTCTATTGGACGTATAGCCAAGTTGTGCTGCTTCATCTGGAGTCACTGCTAACGGCAGCAACCTTGATACAGCACTGGGACCTAGAGGACCATCGTCTTTGTCTGCACAGTGCAATGAAGGCCTACTGGTGCTTTCAACGTTACCCCATGTTACGCGGCCAATACTGCCCTCCAAATATCTCGTTATGTACTCATCTTTGGCCTCTGAAAATTTGTTTAAAAATATGATATGTAGTAAGATGGGTATATCCAAGTTACAAATTGTTAAGAAAATGTTACCTACAAAACTATCATTTCATACTGTCAACATGACTAGTTACTGACGAGTACTACTGTTTTACTAAAGAAGTATCATTCCAAAATCAGTGTATTTCCTCTTTTACTTGGGTAAATATTGAATGAGAATATTTTAAGCTTAAGACATTAATTGCAAACTTACCATCAGGAGACCTCGTCTCAATATGCTTAGCAATATCTTCCCAATTGCCAAAACCAAACTGTTCTATTGCATCTAATAATCTAACTTCTTCGTTTGCTGACCAACTTGTTCGTCCCAAAAATATACCAAATGCACCTGAATCCTAAGATGACATAAAATCAGGATATAATGTAGCATAAAACGACAAAATCCTAGTAACAGAAGAATATTTACCATAAACTGATAAGAATGGTCATTTTTGTGCTGTCCAATTTCAGCTCCAAGCGAAAAACACTGAAATATGTATATATTTGTTATTATAACATTCAAACTTAGCGCCAAAACTTCAAACAAAAATGGCAACGATGCAGTATACCTGCAAACAAATATCAAAGTCAACGCATTCAGCACATCTTACACGAACTCCGTTTATTTCTTCTTGACAATACGTGCAATTATATTTTGCATATAAATCTGAAAACGACATATTTATGAAAGCGACATACAAATAGTAATCGCGCGTTGGCAAACTTGACAGTTTTCGGATTACTACTCACCGGCCATCTTTTCTTTACAGATGTTAAATTTGTAAAGAACATGATTATTTGATTATAGAATATATATCTACATAACACAAACAAACAAGTAAAATAAAACTAAGCAAACATGTAACATTCAAAATCCATAATATTTATTTATGACATTTTAGCTTAATATTTAAATATTACATTTAAATTGAGGCAAAATGTCCATTGATTTAATATATAGCAAAATAATTTATTTTATAATTTTGTAACAATTTTTATCCCTTGTTTAACTTAAATAACAAACCATCAAAGAATCGGTCTACTCAAAGTCCTTCAAATACTAATTAATTTAATTTATTATCTTATTTTATCCTGTTTTAACTTATCTTATTTAAATCGTTAGACGAAAAAGTATTTTTGGCTCATTATAGAGAAAGTCATATTAATCAAAATAATAAGTACTATTAGAGCATTATGTCACTTCTTCGTTCACTCACTTCATTTATCTGTCATATACAAAAAATATTTTGTTGAGTGTTTTCTCAGTTCTCGTGGACCATAAAATCCTTAAATTTCTTTCGCGCATCCATCAAAACAAGCAATTTAGATCTAATTATCACCTTAAAAATAAAAACGAGCAAAATTTCTGCTGAATACTAAGGACACAATAGTGCAATGTAACGTGATAGGTGATCAAGATCTTTCATAGTAGTTAGTCTCGGTCTGCGACCATGAAATCTAGTAAGCGAAGACTGCAAGCACTCACGGAAGGTTCTGATGGAATGCCTAATTATCTTAAAATGGAGGACTCTGAGACATCCATTCCACCAGTATTTAGATCACGATTACACGACCTGTTTTCTCAAATCGAAAAGGAATTTGACGTTCTTTATACTGAGAATTTAAATCGTAAGCTATTCATATTTATTTGATTTTTATTATTAATATTGTTCAACAATTATTAGAGGTATCAAAGGTTAGCTCCTTTTTCAAATTTTCACAACTCTGTCTCTGCTTTTAGTTCAAGAGAAAATAGACATTCTTAGTGAGAAACTTGAAAGAGAGAGCTATGTGGGTGACAAACAAAATCTCGACTACATAGAATTTGAAACATCAGGCAAGAATTCTAAAGTTAAATGTAAGTATATTTTGACCAATACTCTTAATATTGTGTAGTTTATTACTATCTCATAATGGTTTTTACTTCCAATAAAGGAGAAATATGTAATAGCCAAGACATACCATATACATAGCATATTATATTTTAAAAATATTGTTACAAGTAAAAAGAATATGAACTGCAATGAACTTGTAATTTTTTGCCTAATTTATCGAATAAGCAAATATATACTTATACTATTAACCACACATATACAGCGTTCTGGTCATGTTCTGGGAATATAATGAATTGTGCAAATTATACAAACGGAAGAACTGATAAAGTTTTCTTTGGATGCGAGCAGTTTTCAGTATTAATCATAAACAGGTTTAAATTATGCTGGTGTTTTAATAACGGGTGAATTGATAGATGGTAATTTACAAAATAGAGCCACTGTACTGCCAACTTTATAAATGGTTATGAAAACCCACACTGTTGAATGCCATTTAGTGTGCAATAGAAGAAGATGAATACATCTTCTATAGATATTTAAAACCCTTAAACTCTAAAATTTTTTACCAAAACATCAAGGTTAACATTTTGATTCATATACTAGTGTCACAAAACAATTCCCAAAAAGTGAAAGCAAGCCACAAGTTGAGGGTTCAAACAAGCAAGATAGTGTCCAGCTTCAAGGCACCGACATACAACTGTCAACTGGTGAGAGAGTTCACCGGCCACAAGGATGGGATTTGGGATGTATCGTCCGCCAGACCTGGACAGCTACTTATTGGTACAGCGTCTGCAGGTAAGATGCATTACGATACTGACAAATTTCAGCTGATACTGTCCATACTGCCCCGTTCTTTCTGAAAGCTGTGCCAGGGTATATGGGGTGAATTACCATCCTGGGCGAATATTTGTATGATGAACTGAAGTATTTGTTCAATATTACTGATAATACTGAGCCAAAAAATTATGTACAAGTATGTATTAACATATATTTTAAAAGCCGCCCGGTTACCATAACAGAGAATCCCCTCTATTTGAGATCAGACAGTTATATGTGAAGTTGCTCTATATTATTATTTTTCTTTTAACTGGCTGTTTTGTTTCTTTCAGTAATACATATTACATTGCACATAAAGTGACAAAGTTGTTTTGTTGTTCTAACTAATATATTTATATGTATCAACCCAAGACTTATACGTTACTTTAATTGAAATAATTTTGCACAGACCATACAGCCTGCGTCTGGAGTGTGGAATGGGGCAAATGTCTTCTCCAGTACACCGGTCACACAGGATCGGTGAATTCCATCCGATTCCATCCCTCCAGAGACATCGCTCTGACCAGCAGCGGTGATAACACCGCTCATGTGTGGCAGGCCGCTGTCAACTGGGACTTACCCGTAAGCGCTTTTAACTTTAATTGATATTGTCCTTAAAAAAAATTAGGAAGATAATATTTATTTAGATAAATAGATCACTGGCCTCTTAGTTTAGTGGTTAGACTTCTTAACTGACTGAGGGGCAAACAAAGCTGAAGTAATTAAGATCAATTCTACCCCCAAGGGGATAAAATAGGGGATGAAAGTTCTTAACGCGAGCGAAGCCGCGGGCAAAAGCTCGTAAATTATAAAAGTTGAATACATAATACATCCCTTTCATTTCGTCCCGGTTGATTCTCCTACAATACACGTGTTAGGTGTTCTTACGAAATACAAATAATCCTGGTTACTTGTTGATCTACTTCTATATTAATATTGAGTGTCAGGGAAAAGATTTTCGAAATTTATAAAAGGTTAAGGTCCTCTCTGATAAAATACTTTGAATTTTAAATCATGAATATGTATTACCCTTTTAGTAGGTAGCGATCCTTGTGGCCGCGCGCCTCGCTCTTCAAGGTCTCATACTTGATCAACATTATAATATTATATATTATGGCAGCTAATCTGTTACTTGTTGCGCAATATACAAATAAACCTGTCCGAGATAACATATTTGTGAATTAAAAGAATCACGCAAACCAAACAAGTCGTTTTTAAGTTACATCTGGTTATTTATATAGCACTAGGAAAAACGTAGACAGGAAAAACTATATACATATATAATATAGCATAGGTGGTCTTATCGCTTTGCAAGCGATCTACCCAGGGAGGATTCGGATATACGGAATATAAGGACCTATGTTTTACCTACCAGCCATACCCGTCTGCTTAGTGGAGGGTACATTCAATCTCAATCATAAGTAATTTTTTTTTTAAAGTTACATACATATTAACAAAACCTACAGTTTTTGGTGGGATCATTCCGA
Source organism: Agara michaeli (assembly GCA_018245675.1). Classification (NCBI taxonomy): domain Eukaryota; kingdom Metazoa; phylum Arthropoda; class Insecta; order Lepidoptera; family Hesperiidae; genus Agara; species Agara michaeli. The sequence goes on from DWDX01002377.1 coordinate 10,250, forward strand.
TCACTAAAAGTTTCATTGTGATCCGTTTTATACATTTTTAATCAAACCCATATAAACATCAACAATTTTATATCACCAGTTTGCTGTTAGGAAATTGGACTAGGATTACATAAAGAGGTCTATAGCTCTTGAATCACTCTATCTATTAAAAAAACTGCATCAAAATCCGTTGCGTAGTTTTAAAAATCTAAGCATACATAGGGACATAAGGAAAGACAGCGGACAGCGATTTCGTTTTGTACTATGTAGTGATAAACATTATTATTTGTCGGTTATTTCATAAGAGCTTCCTATTGGTAAGTCCGATGAGCTGCGTGCATGCACTGCATTTACATTATTTACGACATTCCGCTTCGTTGGGCAGCACGTTATGAAATTAGTTGTTGTAATACACGCATACAATTTCAACGTCGCCTCGTTAGCTGCGAGCGTCCGTTAAAGTTTCCAATAAAAACCAAATTGTATTACATTATTGTTTAAACACACCCTTCCATGTTATAATGCGTGCCATTGGATAACAAGTGACAACTGTAAGCCATGGCAACGCGACTAAAGCTTATGTCTATCTGTGGCACACGCTGGCGCTGTATTGGTTTCGATTGTCATTCGTTTGCAGCGCGGGCAGTCGTCCGAGGAGGAGTTGGAGGGCGGAGGCGAGGAGAGCCTCGGCGAGGGCGGCGAGCGGCCCGAGGTCCTGCGCACGCCGCTCACCGAGCTGAACGGCCACGTGGGCGTGGTGGTCGCCGCCGACTGGCTCGCGGGCGGCGAGCACGTCATCACGGCCTCCTGGGACCGCACCGCCAGCCTCTACGACGTCGAGACCGGGGACTGCCTGCAAATACTCACAGGTGATTTATTTCTTCCCCACCGTATGCTAGATGAGAGCGTCATCGTCAGCAAAACATTATTTCTTATCAGAATGTCTTGTTGTAAGTTTTGACCGCTGCTGCACATACAATGCAGTACAAACATACTTTATTGTACACCATTAAATACAAAGACAGAAAGACACAAACAAGATGTCATAGACACATATACAAAAGGCCGTGTTATCGATAAAAAGCGATCTCTACCAGACACTTTGGGTACTAGTGTATAGCAGAAACAAGGAGAAAAAGAGAGATAGAGGTATACAATTGTCAGTATTTAAGAAAAAAGAACAGAGGTAGAAAAAACATAAAAAGAGAAGGAGCATAATAAACTCACACCAATTGTTAAAAGGACCTTCTATAAATGTAGTATATTCTAGAAACATGCTGACACCAAAGTTTCTCCCGCAGGTCACGACCACGAGCTGACGCACGCGTCGGCGCACCACAGCTCGCGGCTGGTGGTGACGGCGTCGCGCGACACCACCTTCCGCCTGTGGGACTTCCGCGAACCCATCCACTCCGTCTCCGTCTTTCAGGGACACACTGAGTAATTATAAGTTCTGTTTAACGACATGTATCTGCGAGTTTTATTCGACCTATAAAAATTTACATGAGCGATAAAATTCTGTGTTTCTAATGGTATCATAGATGTTAAAGAATTTAACTTTTATATACAACATAATATTACTTTTATTTCTGTTTGTAAGGACAGAGTTATATGGCACTCGGTGCTTTCTGCCTACCCCATTAGGGACCTGGCGTGATGGTATGTTCTTGTAGCTGTTGTTTAATATTACCGTTAAAAACAGAAACATCAGGTATCATGGAGTTATTTGATGACAATTTTTTATTTTATTTGCAGAAGTGTAACCTCAGCAGTGTTTACGCGCGAAGATAAAGTCGTCTCCGGGTCCGATGATCGTTCAGTGAAGGTAAATCTCAAATCCTTTAACTAGGTCCCTTGCGACTTTTGTCCCGCGGCTGATCACCTATTTATTTACCAAAAGAACGTTGTATATATTGTAACGTATTGTACCAGTCAACGAACCAGTTCTCCGGGCTTGCAACTTAAGTGTGTGTATGTTTAATGATTGTTTAAGTGTACAATTGTAACGCAATCGTCAGGTGTGGGACGTCCGCAATATGCGGTCCGCGCTCGCGACGATCCGCTCCGACTCGTCCGTGAACCGCGTGGGCGTGAGCGGCGGCGGCCTGATCGCCATCCCGCACGACAACCGCCAGGTCCGCATCTTCGACCTGCAGGGCCAGCGGCTGGCCAGGCTGCCGCGCTCTAGTCGACAGGTGAACTATCACACGCTCTTACATTATTCTGTCTAAGTAACAGTATATCGACATCCTTGACCGTTGCTGTGTGTCTGCGTAATGAGGTTTTAGACTAAGTTTAACAAGCCGGTCAACCAGCGCGACTGGCTGTCATTAACACACTTTGTAATGTCGGAGTTTCCTATGTATCCAGTAATAAACCATGTTTTATATAAGATGTTAGCTGATTTATTTATTTATTTATTCTTTCTACCAGATAACCGTGGTCGCTTAACTGTTTCTTAATGTTTCTTCTCATAAATCGAATAGTAATTACCACCTCTCCTTGTAGTGATATTAATGTTTATATTTATAATTTCTCAGGGTCACCGTCGCATGGTAACATCCGTGTCGTGGGCGGAAGACATCTCGTCGAGCATCAACTTCTTCAGCTGCGGCTTCGACCGCCGCATCCTCGGCTGGTCCATCCAACCCTCGAAGGAGAACTGAGAGTACCGCTCCCGCAGTGCGTCGACGGCCGCGCCGCCCTCGTGACACTGGTTAATACAAAAGATTAAGTCTGTTCCAGGTTTGATTTTAGGTCGTAAGTTGAATAAATAACCCACATTGGTTGATCTCAATGTAACCTCCAATGATTTACGAATGCATCGATGGAGAAAGGAATGAATGCATCCCGAATTTGTTTTGGAAACCAGCAATGTGACTTCTAGCTGGCATCGTGACCGGTCGTCAGCAGTCCTTCCATCTGACGTCATTGGAACACCGCTTCATTATAAATACCCGGGTGACTTTTTTATGACATTTTTCCAAGTTTAATTTTCAGACGATATTAACTTGTAAACGAATCTGTTTACTCTATATTTCGTACACCAAAAACGAATTGTTCTATGTTTGAAATATGTAGATAAACATGTTGAGAGATTTTTGAAAAAAAAAATCTTATTTTGACGTGTAGCTTAGTAGGTGGTGATGTTAGGTTATTTTTGGAGGAATATTTGGTCCACAACCGATCGACTCAAAAGAAAATATATCAAAATCTACACATCTATTCAAAGTACTAGTAAAACATATTCAAAATCAAAAATTACGATAAAAAGCCAAAATTTTACTCGCAGGCTTGGAGTATATACCATCTGTACGAAAATATCAGTATCTGTGAAGGTAATAAAAAATGCCTCGTCCTGTACACCAATCAGCTAATGTCTAGAAAGCCTCGGATATATGATTCCTAGTGAATAAGTCTATACTAACATAATATTTAGTTTGAATTTCAATTTTACACTAGTTGTTGTTTAATAAGAAATATATCACAAAGAATCTGTACATATCACATTAACTCACTTAGTACAATGAACACTAGAGATTCTACGTACATAAATGTATTCTAAGACTAAATGTTTTGATACCAATGTACCGAATGTCAAACCTTGGAATATGATTTATGTATATGTATTGTATATGATAAATAAATGTTCTCGTCTCGTATTCATATAGACATAAGACAAAATTATTTTTCTGAAATCGTTGATAGAAATACAATATATTTTATTACACTCGCTACTGACAAAAAAGAAAGTTCACTGCGTTTTTAAATTTTTTAAAGTCTAAGTACATAAACATATATAAGGGATTGAAATTTAATTAGTATGCTACGGAGGATAGAGAAATGTGTTATAATAGCTTAATAACTGTACATAATTATGAATGAACGTTAATTTAAATGTTGATTAGATTGTTTGATGTTACTTCACAGTGTAGCGTTATTGAAAATGTCTAATACCTTTACCATAGCATCTGAAAATACAGAAAACTGACCATCTGTGATTTTGACATAAAACCCTCGCTTCAGCTTATATGGTTATTTTTCACATTACAAAAACCCAAACATGGTGTTCGTGTCCCTCTATTTGTTTTTGTTCGGGCTGGTCTCAAAAGCGGCTGAGCGGATTTTGATTGGACTCTCATTAGTAGGCAGGGGAGACATTCAGAAAATAATTTAGGTTAAAATTCGGGTAAAATGAAATTTTCATTTCACTATTTGAATGCATATTATAATCTTCTTGTATGTAGCACAAATATTTAACTATTGTTGTTTAAAGTATATTTAGGGCATTGTTGGCTTTTAAAGTTTTTAATATTATAAGATGTATTGTTTAAAGTTTAGAAGTACATGCATATGTAATTCATGATTAAATATAATTAACATAGTATATTGGTGATGTGTATTGTGTGGTTCATTTCGGATGAAAATGGGTGGTTTTGAATTTCAATGTAGATGTTATTCAGTAGTCGGATTGATATTTTAATTAATATTCTATGATTAATCACACATTTCACCTGACCTTCTTAGAATTGGAGTATTTTGTTAGGCTCGGATCGACCTATCTCAGCATTCAGTCACATTCATATTTTTCACGCTCATAAAGCCGGTATGAATTGTTACTACACCTATATGAATTGATACTATATTGATACGATAACATTAATGAAATAGAGTAAAAAGTTACCGCTCGCTGGAAATCTTTTCCAGCTGTGAAAATTAAAAGGTTTTCAAGAAGACGAATAAAACAAAACCATTTTAATTTAAAAAGAAATCACAGAAAAGTAGGTACCTACATGTATATATATTTATCGTGTATTAATAACCTTCAATGTGTATCAATTTTGTGAACAAATGTAGGAAAGTTCTTTTTTTATTTGTTTTTCTGTAATTCATAAGTATCTAATTTTTAGTTTTTTTAAATTTCGTTTTAGTTTTTCGTTGATTTCCATGATTTCCATCGCAAAATTTTCGAAGCTCACCAAGTAATGATTTTTAGTTGTCGGGAATTTAAAACACTTCGGCGGTTTCGTTTAAAATAATGGAGATTTCCAGTTCCCGAGCAGTATATAAATTTGTCATAATATTACAAAATTAGGCGTAAGTGTTGATAATAATAAAATTATTAATAATAATGGCCTCCATGTTGCTCGC
>DWDX01002378.1:0-15377 GCA_018245675.1 Agara michaeli
ACCCAACCCGGGATTTGAACCCAGGACCTCCCGATCGGCAGTCGCGCTAGCAACCGCCCGACCAACGAGGCAGGCATAACATGATGCTTATGTTGTGTTATATTATGTTTGCGTAAATTTACGTATCAAATGTATGTAACAGGAATGCAAAAAACGCCTGTTGTATTTTATGAATAACATTGTATATTAAAGAAAAAATATGAAATGTTTAATTTTAAAGAAATATTTCTATTTCAATTTAAATATCACAACGGGCTATCCGTACTTAATAAATGAATAAACAAAACAATGTCTTTGTAACTATCAATTCTTCTTTCTCACCCTGCGTTTTTTCCCTTCTAACAGTGAATGTTTATAGTGAACTTTAAAACACTCGTCCATACGTAATTGTTAAGTGTTGATTTACTAAAATTCTACTCATGATTTATGTATGGTATTTAAATTATGCATCGCTGGTGGATTTAGCGTGATTCATGCATCCTGAAGCTAACACGCCGATGCCATGTTTGGCTAGGACTGAAAGTGTCTTCGTAACTCAGCCATACGAGTATATGGGTATTTGTTTCCGGTTTTAGTTTACGACGCAATAACACTGCCTTCATTTACTACGTCGTCTGCTCTCTGCGTCTTTCAGTTCATTTCTTCTTCTTCTTCTTCTTCTTCTTTCTTTCTCGACCATTTCTTTTGTCAGGATTTGAACATAAATCCCTCGGAGTGATAAACTGAATTTCAAACCACGAGGCGATAACTGTTTAATATTCTATATCCAAAGATTGATAATAATAAACACATACACCTATTATATAACAAGATACCAAAATTAGGTCAGACATTGGCTGATGGGGAAGTCTAGAGTTCAGAAATGAAGAGTGGGATGACTGCATAAAAAGAACGTCAGCTCCGTAATGATAACGATATATCATCCGGTGTTCTCTGCCTACCCCGTTATGACGCTTGCGTGAGGGTAATAATAACATTACAGTGAAGATGCTTGATTAGATATCGAACACAACGAGAGCCAGCAGCGTGTCTGCAAGCGTACGACCGGCTGCATAAACAAGATTTACAATTGTCCCTTTCGAAGGTTTTATTGATAAACGGTAAACATCTCGCCACTCGGACGTCATCTCGCTAGTTTACGACTTCAAGGGAATTGGAACTTTCCCTTCGCCGCATTTCCTGACTGGGCTTCCCATATAAAACACTATTTAAGGATATTGACGCACATAATCACGTATAACTATTTTTTTTTAGATGTATACTCAAAATATATGATAATCCATGCCATATACGAGTTGTAGCGTTTTATTTATTTACTGATTTATTGATTCTTTATTGTAAATCTTTATAAAAATAAAAGTAACAAAACCTAATGGTATTTTCTGCCTGTCAACCCTAAGTAGCTGAAGAGAGATTGAGTTAAGCGTTAAATTATACTACACAATAGTTTTTGATTCCATGTATGTACTATTTGTCATTGAACATATTTAGCTACCGCATACAATAATCATATACAACAAGGTGTTCGCTATGTTTTATACTTACGTAGGTGCATACCCTGACGTCGCTTCCTTACAGGGGTAAACAGAGACTGACTTTTCACCGACTATGTCCCTGAGATACTTTTTTCACCAAAGTATAATATACCTACTATCCCATTATACTACTTGGTTGTTGTATAAGTCTTATAGATTCATCTATTAGATGTAACGAGAAAAACATGCATACATACAATCACGCCTATCACCGAGAAGGGTAAACAGAAAAGAGTGATTTCCAATGGTTACGATCTTCACATGTTTTTTTCGTCTGTTCTACTGTCATCGGTTATGATTCGTGCTCGTCTGTAAGACAAAAATTAATAATAATTTAAGTAAATAAGCGAAAATTACACCACAACGCTCGCTAAAAGCAGATAGAATTGGCAAGTTATACCAATGGTTTAGTATATAAATCAGAGAAAGACGTAAAAGTGTCTTTCCAATGTTGAATATAAATCAACAAGACGCATCAGTTTTGCCAAGTGCGGTGGCAAACACTACATGGTGGATATAGAAACGGTAATTACCATAGATATAGACATGTAGATAATACAAGCAAATGTTTCCCAAAGAATTGATAGAGATTGAGTACTTCCGCCTACGGTCCGAACAAATTTCTTACGTCTTTTCTATCATAAGGACTCTTAATCTAATCTTCTCTTTGAATGTCGCAGACGACAATAACAGAAGATAAATATAAAAATATAGAATATTTTCAGTTGAGAATATTAATTCTTAAAAATAACAAACATAACTAAACTGTCAAAATCTAAACGTGTATGTTATCTATTTTGAAAAAGATACCCACGCGTTTCTTGATACAAGTAAAAGATTAAGACAAGAAGCCGGGATATTAAGTTACACTGACAATGTTCACTACCTATCCGATAGATAGAAATCGACTACAATCTAATTAAATAAACCAATATCAAGTAATATTATTGCTTAGTAAAAGCATTAATGTTAATTCCAAATGTAAATACATATTACTTATCTACACATTATACGAAACAAGGAAATAAAATGTTACGATTTCGACTTGCATTTCAAGTTACTTGTTACAATATTACTTAACTATTCCATAATAATTTCATAGATATCAAAATATCTATCTGTCTGTCCGTTACCATTTCACATCAACACCGTGGAACCGATGGATTTCGTTTTGTTTGTGTGAAAAGAGCAGCCAACAAGTAGGCAGCGATCACAGACGATCGCAGCCATCCATAGACATCTGCAACCAACCTCTACAAGGAATATTCAAATGAGTATGAATTCAGTTAGTAATAGGTGTTAATAAGAATTAATTGGTTAGTATTCATTGACAGGACTAGGTTTAATTTCTTAGTGAGGAGGTTTAAGGCCCTAGTAAGAGATAAAGTATGCTATTCCAATTTTAATTTAAAAAACGAACGTTACTGTATTAAGTGTAGGTGCGTGCCAGGATTTGAATCCAGACCCCCGGACTGGAAGCTGCAGTCGTTAAGGATCTGCGAATCAATCGGAACACGGCATTATATATATATAAGTGCTAATTAATGTATCTAGAAGCTATATAGTCTTACTTTATTTGACGTCCACGTGCATACTGCAGATCGTAAAGATTATGCAATTTATGTTGAGTTTAGCATAATTATTGGAACTGGAATATATTTGCACGTATGAATGGTAATTTGTTTCCATACCGATGTTTATTATTGTAAGACGATTAGCGTACGTCATTTATGGTTCTGTTAATTGGCTCTTGTATTCTTTATTACAAGGTCAATGAACCGATGTATTTAAGAGGTTCAGTTGGATTCTAGAACATCGAGTTTCCAGGCTCTAAAGAATATAAGAACACTACCATTATACTACCGTTATGGGAGATAGGTGGGGATGTGTGCATTTTTGTTTGGATTGTTTACCCGAACAAAGCGGTAAAAACATTTCATTACACTGCCACAAATAACGCAGTAATTCTTCTTTTGACTCGCGGCTCATAAATATGTCGAAATTCAATAATCTCTCAGGGAAATGAAGATGAATATCTTTAAAAAATCCGAAATGAATTATAGTAAAGTGATTTTCATAACGCAACGTTGTGGTTAAGATTTTTAAATTAACGTACTACTTCATTTTCTTAATATGAGTCCATATATTTGATAACTATTTAAATGTAAGAACATCGGCAGGTTGCTATGATTGATCCGGCTCGAAGGACCAATTGTCACTCTCGTCGATATTAATCCAACTTTCGGACCTACAACACTTCCTTTTAGAACAAGCTTCAGTAACTTCTTGCTTCAGTAGTTTACATCAGTAACGACTAACTTTAGTTCTAGTCAGGACCGTACATAAATATTCGTGGCTTCACATTCATTCTATAGATCAAAAATATTCTTTGAGACATTATTTAAAGCTTCTTTTCATAGAAATCATTTGAAATTATCCGAGCAATAAATAATATGTGAAATTCGCCTTACTCCCGCGACAAATAACGCGAGAAGTGCAGTTTATTTCAATTAGTCCGTAAAAACGCGTGTTAAAAGGGGTACAGACGATTTATGACTCCTTATATTGTCGGGAAAGCGCCAACCGTCTGCCGGGCAACCAGAAGATATTTGCGAATTCTGCATTGTTATGCCAAAAGGTGTTTACGTTCGTTCATTGCTCTTGTCACTTTAATTTTGATTTCCACTTTTAACAGTAATCAAACCGTTGACTAGTCCATTATTGGACATGGTTGCTACCTTGATTCTATCAGGTTAACAAAACTAAATAGAATTCTATTCCTCTTATCGTTTTTTTTTCAAATGAGCATAAAATATGTCTTATGAAATGACAAATCTTGCAGTCCTGCTATTTTTTTTAGAGTTTGTATTACTACTTTTGGCTGGTGTTTCACCTAATATTTTATAAAATTTAAAGCTTCGATAATTTAAAAGCAACAAATTTTCATATTTTCATCAAAGACATTGTTTTTCGACTTTGCTTAGCAGAATACTGTGTGGTCGCAAAATACAACACAAATCTAGTATCCCCCACAATGTGTGTTACAAGTACCAATAAAACTCATAAACAAGCCAGTTTATCATCCGAAAGTCCTCTAGACGTTCTACAGAAAAAAACACATCTCAGTGGCGGCGGAGTGAAAAATTGTCGAAGCACTCCGAGTGATTTGTTGAAAATTTTATTATTATTGCGCGCGTCAATTTATCGCGCGATTAATCTTAACGACTATCAAAATATAATCTACTGGAGACCTGCCAACACCTGTAAGACTCCTTTTACAATGTGTTGGGCCTCTTATAGCAAAATTTGGCATTAAGTCAAAACTGATACCCAACCAATTACTCTTAACAACAGGCTGCGCATGTGGTCCCAGGATTTAATCAGCTCCAACCAAATTCGTCAATGTTCAGACAACGGTCAACATTGTACAGTTCCTAAGGACTTTAAACTAAACTTACGCGTCTTCAAACTTTTTCTCTTCGGAGGTTAAAATTACTTTCAATGGTAATGGTAAGTTTAGCATTGTCACGGGTCTCTCCTTCAACAACCGAACTCCTAGGAATACCCTGCACCGCTGTGTAGCAAAGTGTTGTTTAGGAATCGACTAGTTCTACCGAACACATGCGTAAAAGTATCCTTAACTAGTAAGCCCGTGGAAACAATGTCGCAGGCGACAGTTAGTCCATTATATGAGCCAGGACTTCGAATAATGCCTTTGAAGTGTTTTTAGGTATCGAAATACCAATTGACTGCATTAGGATTAGTGTTTATTTACGGGCGGCTATTTCAGTCCGCCTACGTGGCCCGCATAACAACAAAGCGTACTCGCTACTTGTCATCTTTATTGAGATAAATTATGAACTAGCAACTAGTAGACTTTCCCTAACCAATTGTAGATAGGATGTTAGGAAATTCGGTGTCACAATAAACGTCTGTCGGTTATTATGCGATACATGTATATTGCGATATAGAAGCACTAGCTCTTTATAATGTCAGCATACATGTAAAACACGGAGTTACCAAGCTAATAATAGTAGCGAATTTCAATTTAGAAATCGCAAAAAGAAATTGCAGCGCTAAATCTTAGCACAAATCAAATTGATGGTCGCGTTGAGCTCTAAGTGTTAATAATAAAAGTTGCATGTCGATGCACATTGGCAACGCTCCCGCTCGGGTGGTCGCCGGTGCAAACGTTATATGACAACATTATTGTGTCTGGCGTCTGCGCCGACTCGCACTGAAACGATGTTACAGCATACGAAACGAAAACATAAATTGTAATACTCCACATGTTTGTGCAGAATGGCACAATCATAATATTTTTACTTATTAGTTCAATATTGTCAAAAGTTAGTCTTTTGTTCATCCCCCCCCTCCCTCCTTCATTGTTCCGACTACTGGACTAGATCTCATCTTATAATGAGAAGGATTGGCCGACTTCAGATACCTGGGAGGCATTATGTATATACCTTATAACATAATCTAATGTGTGTTCCCAGTACTTCCGAAGGAAAACATAATTTGTCCTTGACCTGGACGAATAGCGGTGAACCCGATGTTTGCAAAAAGAAAAATCCACCAACTAGCAATTGGCGCAAAGGGTACGAATAATTCCCTCAGCATTCGTAAGGGCCCTGTAATGTCCTCATTGTTTCATATTTAACGAATGGCCCATTGTTTTAGGCGGACTGTGTCGATATGGCGTTCTTTTGCATGACGAGCTTTGAAATGCAACGCAAGACAGAAAATATACAATGTAGAACGACCTCAAGATTTTAAGGTTGCTGACGTTGAAACCAGCATTAACGAAACTTCGTGTTAATGTCCAGCAAGTTATAAAATGTTAATTAGGTTCTGGATCTATAGAAATTAGCGATGAGCTCTATTCCAAGAGCAAGTGCGCGAGCTTCTTCGATATATTCAAATAGTCAAAAAGTTTGAGAATGGTTCAGAGAGAGAGAGCGGGTTCCGCGAGAATTCATAAGTATCGTGAATTACTCCGTGTATGTATTTTCGAAGAATGAAAAGCACTATCACTTATCCAAGGACTGATCTTGGATTAAGATCGTTTCATAAACTCCGTATATTCCAATACAGCGCTTGCAACAACGAATACTTGTGTCTGAATTCCAAAGGACTTTCATTGAAATATGACTTAAAAACCAGTAGAACCTGACCGCAACCGTGAAACTTCGAACAGCAAGAACAATTGCTTCACGTTTCCCTGCGTTAAAAACAAAATTACTAATAAATTGCACGGTAAATGTAATACCACAAAATTACAATCCTTATAAAATAATAAATATGTTGTGTATACTGTCGGTTAAATAAAGCGCAAATAAAACATACATAACTCATTATTTTATAGTTCGATCTGCTAACTAATTTCCATAGATAAATATACCTACCATGCGTACATGGAAACTATGTCAAAACGTACGCATTTATCAAACGTAAACGCATGCCTTTAGCAGGAAATTTCCATTAATTTGACGGCGAACTCAAATAGTTGATAACAAATAATTTATTGATAGTCGTAAATTTACGGGCGAACGCATCATATTTAATGGTCCTATAATTAGTACCATAATGGAATAACTTTAAATCTAATTAAAATCAAGATAACTATGTTAAACCATAACGCTTGTGTCATCGATGTAATGTATGAATAAAGCCCTCCTAAAAACTAAGAATCGCAAGGTACAGAATACACACAAGATTACGAATTATGTTTTATCGAATCAAACTAACCTGCTGTGCGATTTACGCGGGGACCTAGCCAGATTTTAGCGACAGTGATTGTTAAACAGACAGTGCTACCAACCTAAATAAAAGCTTCTATTTTCAAAACGTTTGCTACACAAAACTCTACAGACGATGTGATATTCTCATAATATCGTATTATTCAAACACAACGACCGAACACTAAACACATTTGTAAGCCGATACGGATTGACGACTCAATTGGATCGACGAATCGATTTTTCCTCACTTCGCTGAACGCCGATTAACTGGTATCGATTTATTGACTGTAAACATCGCGCTGACATCATTAAACTGTTTGATGGATGTTTATCGATACTGGCATCTGTCTGTCGACATTTTATATATTTTTATGCTGTCTGACAATATTTTGTAGCCCCCTCATTTATTGATTTCGTGACAGAAGCGCTCTTCACTTTATATTAAAAATCCTACCGATTATATATAATACTCTTTTTTTTTTATAACAGAAGGACATGGCAAACAGGCAGATGGCCCACCTGATGGTGAGTGGTCACCGTCGTCTAGAGACACCTGCAACAGCAAGGCAGCTACCGGTGCGTCGCCTGCCTTGAAGGAATACTCGACATTTTTATAATATCTGTCGTCGACGCATTTGTCGTTTTTAATTTCAGATAGGTCTTGTTTCTTTCAGGAAAGGAGGGTTGAAACATTTGTATTAAGAGAACTAGTATTGCTTTCTCCAAGTGTAAAACCATCTAATATAACTATGTATAAGGAAAATTATGTATCCGGTTTTATCAGCCGTCTGTGTGCCACGACATAGGCTCTGCCTAATTTAGACCGTGTGAATATCCCAAGAAATAATTAATAACTTCACTATCTCAGCATGGAGCAGCCCACAAATGCACGCCGGAGTCGCGTTCACACCCAGAAGCCACAAACATCTTACAATCTTGTTGTGACTTCCGTGACAAGGGCCAATAATGGACACAGCACCGTGAACCATATATTAACGGACTTTCTCTTCTGCCGATAACAAACTAATGTTTCTCAATTATGCAAATGTATTCCACTCGATGCAACACCATAAATTAATATGTGGCAACCGGGTGGCAACAATAAATCGGGGAAAGGTATTGCTATCGTCAAGCAACAGCCCATTCCACAATTAGCGATGTCAGATAATTTCCAATAACAGAAATAACCAACAGTAAAGGAATTTGTTTTGCAAATATGTATCAGTGACTCGCAAAATACGATTGCGTGCAGTTCACCTGATTTAACTTGGTCAGTGCAGTCATGGACCCCTTTGCATACAATTATAAATTCGCATGAAGTTCTACCGTTGCTAGCATTAACATTTGACACTTAATATCTCAACGTATGCACCACGCCCGTTAAAATAGATCACGAAACTTGAAGAACTATTGTAGCAAAAGAAACAGATCATGATATTTTTAAAACCTTTCACTGGCCTTTTAGTTTAGTGGTTAGCAAACCGGACGTTATGGGTTTAATTCCTATCTTAGTTACGTTTTAATATTCAACAGTCGAATAAAGCTTCCACATAATTTGACGACTTCAAGACCGTATTTCATCGTGCCTTTGAAGCGCTGATCGATTCTCAACCGACTGCGCTTTGTTTAGTAAAATGTGAAATGCTGGAAAGAATGGTGCATGCTTGTGTTACTTTTAGCTCCAACGAGATCACAATGCAATGTTACAGTTAACTATTTACCAAATCGCACTCGTCAGTATGCAACTTCGCACGATTCGTCCATCAATATAAAAGGACCATGTAATGATAAAAGCTAAAGTCGATTGAGGAATCATTCAATTTTAACACTTATTTCTTAACTCATAAAGTTCATCAGTCTGACCTCTGTGAGACGAAGATTGTAAGGTTCTTACATTGGCCTTCTCAAGACGATATGAAACTTATTCAATTATCAACCTTATCACTTTGATTTACGAAACATTGGAAACGCCTTCGTAAAATGCAAAAACTATAATATGGGACAGACAGTTGATGTTGTCAATAATATCAACCAATCAGTTGACGTAGAAACGAATGGCGTCGGTATTATGGAGTCCCCACCTCGTACTTCTACTTAATTAAAAGTTGAGACCTAAGGTAATGACACGTCCATACCTTTTAAGGTAACATTGGACCGTGTTGAGCTTTTTAATTTTATAGATTGAATGATTTTTTTTCAACTATACTCGTGGACCCAATAGCAAATGATTAAAGAATACCTATCTGACGTAGTACCTACTTCATATGATATTTATGAAATACTTCTTTTAATGTTAAATTTACATACTTAATATTGTATTTTGATCAAGTTCTATTTAGGATATCGATAATTTGAAGCTGAGAATACTATTTGGCAACACAGCAGTACAACATTAATCCAGTTAAAACCTAACAATTTACCAGAGCTTTTGCATTCTCTCATACCCGCTCAACTCACAACCGTTCTAAATTTTATCTTAAATCGATCTCCTGATTACGATATAAATCTAATTCCACATTTAGATCGCGGTATAAATATAGCAGCAATCGACGACAACTACCTCTGACAGCCAACACAGCGAAATATTGATACGGAATCCGGATTATTTAATTTAATCTGTGTGACCATAGATTGTCTGTATGTATCGTAAGTAAAATAAATAATTCGACACAGAACTAAATTAAATAACATAGCAGAAGGAAATAGCAAGCTGAAGTGGCAGTAGGGTCGATATATTTTCTCCGAGAAAGGGCAACCGTTCGAGTAACAAATCACAGAGTGAAGATTACGACAACGCAAATGAATCATAGCAAGCCGAGGTCAGGTCACGATTGTATTGTATAGACCTATGTTCATCATTACACAGATATAGACCTAACAGTGACGGTAATGACTTACTCATTGCCATGGACAAAAAGCAAAAGTTAACTAACATCCACACTATTACATACTCGTAACTAACCGTTGTAGACGCTACAACGCTGAGGATGCTCCTTTTCAGGGAGAAACACGTGTTTAAAGTGGTATGTACGATGTTGTATATCTTCTACGTGTGCATGCGTCAATGCAGGAGGGAGGGCAATAGAAATTGCATAAGAATATACACAATCATAAATATGTCAGATTCACGGATTGTTGCAAAATATCTTAAGTTTAACTTAATAACAGAGATTTGCGCAAAGTAACGTTTGATACAATTAACTTTCCGATGGCAATGTTTATGTGTCAAGTCACCACAGGTTCTAATCATTTCCTAACGCGCGAGAGCCTTCCTAACGCGATTGCGGATTGCAAGCCATCTGTAAAGCTTGTTAGCGATACCGGGAGCGGTCGGCACTTGGATAGGTAAACGTAGTGGCATATTTAACAGTAATAATAGTTATAGGAGCGTTCACACGATACACTTAGCGTGTTACATTGTAGCATATGCTCGCTTACGTATCAATCATTGAAATAAATAGACAGACGGAGGGTTGTTTAAACATTGTTTTGAAATCGCAATGCGAAGAAACATTGTTCTGCGGTCTTGTGAATTCTTTAAGTAACAAAGTCATGCAAGCCTTTCAAAAGCCAACATCAATTTAATTCATGTGTTATATGGAATATATAAAAAGCCAGGAGACTGACAGACTAAGCTAAAGATCAACGTAAATGGACAAAAACCTGGTGAACCTAAAATCGTGAAATTTTGCAAATAAGTTCTTTATATTGTTTAAGTGAGCACTAAAGAAGAAATTTTTGAAAATCCACCCCTAAGGGGTTAAAATAGGGTTACAAAAATTATAGATACATTCGTTGGTTTGGAATTTAAACAACTGAAACTTTGGATTCACGCTTTTGGTTATTAAAACAAATGAATGCAATTATGGCTTCTCGAAAATTCTGTTTCTGTGCGAGCAAATTTTCGATCAAAAGGTCCTATGTGTATCAGAAGATACACATAGTAGCTTTTGAACGTGGATTTGTAGAAACTCATATAACTAAAATTGTAATGAATTACGTTACGTAAGTACATATAGATATAACATTAAATTGATATTCTCATTGCGGTACAATTCTAATTGCAGTACGATCGAGCTGCAAGTGGTAACCAACTCCGACACGTTTTCCAACGAAATATTGTATGCCTCAATGATAATTTACAATTTATTGACTAAACTTGATAATTTTACGATTTTACTCGCCATGACCATTTGTAACATAATTCTGTATCAAAATCAACCATGTCATATTGATAGACATTGGATGCATTACGAATTATGTCGTGTGTAAAATAGTTACTTCTACGTGTATCAGCAACTGTAAACTCACATGTATATTGTCAACATTATCACTACTAGTTTAGGCAAAGAGCATATTGCAAGCCGTTTCGCCGGTACGATAAAGAAATATATTTATAGGACCGCCATGCAAATGAGCAATAACCAATTAATTGAAGTTGGACATTGTACAACCAGTAGCGTCTGTTCAATAATATTACGACCTATGTGTTTAGGGTCGCTACACACTGTTTATACAACATCATCATGAGCCTGTCTGTCGTTGTCCTTGGATTGCCGCATTCAGTCTCTACTTACAGCCTTTTATAGATCGTCATCCCATTTATTTGGAAAGCATCTTACACTACGTTTGTCAACCCGCGTTATCCATTCAAGTCATATATATTCAAAGATTACCTCCAGTTAAACTGGTTAACGCAGCTCTTAAATTTAATAATAACAATGAAATCCCTTCAGAAACCTAACACACTGCCATTGATGCCAAACTAGGCAGCTGCCTACATATAAGTAAATTAAAAAGCTCAGTCAGATCCTATAGAAACGTCCCGCCCTCTTTACTTATATACCTTCAGGCTCTCACTAAAGTACATATTCTCCAGTCATCCTAGCAAGCAATACAACCTAGTGTTTTTGCGACTGATTCATAATCAGTAATGTTCTAACATGTAATATCATTTGTACCGATCGTTTGAAACTTGCCGCGGAATAAAGACATAACACTAAATCTAGAACTTGGCCCGTCAAATAACTAACGCTTAGTATCAAATCTAGAAAGTTGGCGCCTACATCAAGAGATTAAGATCTACATGCTTACGAAATCACATATTACGAAACTGACTCGGTTTCTTGATACTAATATTAACTAATAACTTCGAGAGACACGACAAAAAGCCTATACGAGTATAGAGCCTTGGTTCACATAAGCCGCACATTGACAGCACGCCGAAGGCTGGAGGTCATTATTTTGTTTAATTCAAACTGTTTTGAATAAAATACATTTAATTACTTTTAATTATTAATATCATTATTAACTAAGATGCTGTCGGTAACTGAATATTAAGAATGAGGTCCTGGAAATCCTAGTGGATACTTCTCACAGATCACTAAATATCGGAGAACTGTCACCGCACCAAAACACCGATGTCAAAATAATTCACAATAAGTTAGATTAATTCCATCATTATGGTAATAGCTGGTAATGTGCGTCGGTTTCGTGATTTAATGGCATTGCAAGCAGAAAAGATATGATCGCCTGTTTACAAATTTAATGTAATTGTATTACTATAACCACTGTGATGAAACTTGGATCATGCATCGAGATTGGATCATTGTAACTCGTGTCGAGTTTCATCGAGAACGGACGCTTCCATTTTCAACGCCGTACTGACTTCGAGAGTTGCTGGTTTCGCTACGATCAATAATCCGTGCCTTTATTGGTACACTTTTTAAATTTCGAATTTAAGCTAAGGAATTTTTATATCCATATTATTGTGTGTGGTTGGCCATAGTCCCGCTTAATATGAACAAAGACGCGTACGAAGATGAAATACGCATACTTAGTAAAACGCCTATTCATTCTTGCTTGCTCCTAAGAGCTTAAAATGCTAGCAAGTATGTATAAGTTTTTCAGAGACAATAAACCCCTATGCGTTTGCAAAGCTCCATAAAAGTAAATAAAATACTTCATGACGGGTAATATGGTAAATAAATCATGAAACAGCATTCGCTATTACATCACCCGTAAAGACGACGATTATCGAGTCATAAAAGGTGGTTAATCCTCCATGACTTCACATTAAAGATGTAACTACGAAGACAGTCATTTATTCATGTGTTATTTTAAAAGATCGCGGTTCAGAAGAAATGTAAAAAATGTACTAAAAACCCAATATCCGTTACGTCATATTCGTCTGGCCTATTTGACATTCTGACACATATAAATGCCAAGCAGCACTTAATGTTTCCAAGGAATGCGACAAAGCGAGGTATTTAAAAACTTATCAACGCATATTTCAAACATTGTTGGACCGCTGACATTAGCAACATAATCGAGACAATAGCTGGTATTCAATGAAACCCGTATAGCGGAAACGTATCGGCCGCTATTGTGAAACAAATGGACAGTGTGCTTACAACGATGTCGTGTTACAAAACACTGGTCAAACTTAAATAAGCCAACATCAAGTCTACTGCTTTCTGTCTCTGCTCCACGTTTGCCGGGAATTCCAATAAACTTGACTTTTAACCACCTGCGCGTCCGTATAAGTAATGATCTGTCGAGATCCGTGAGTAATGGTCTATTAATGGGGCTATAAAATTGAAGGATCAGACCCTCGACAAGCAACAGATTGTCGGAAGCGCTGCAGATATTTGCCATTGCGAAGCTTTGGTTGGTTCTACACTGGACAACAGCTGTAGCTACACACACACGGACACATACAGATAATACAGACAATAACACTACTGCTAATAATACTGGCACATATTTTTGATCTTGGAAAAGTGATTTCAAATTCATTAGTTTTGCAGAAGAAATAAGTTGAACTAGAACTCAATAAGTGTTTACCGTAACCTAGGATATTTTTGACAAGTCTCAAATTACTTCATTAACGTTCCTGAAACTATTCCTACTTTTGAAAAACTTAATAAAATAGATCCGCATAAGTTATTCCAATTCATGAATAATAAATGAAAAATAAAAGAGTAATTTATTGTCTATGGTATGTAATTGGGTATCTGTTTAAACGAAGATTGACAGTATTCTATTATCTATGACTGTACGTAAACAACAGATTCAAATATCGAGATCTTTAAACAAACGAACTGCGCTGGCAAGAATCACAAGAGCGACAGGAAGTTCAGTCACCTCGCTTCATTCTGTTCCTAAATTCTACGGGATTTCATCTTCGGGTCCAAGGCACACATTAACGGGAATATATCAGCGTGAATTAGACACGTCCAATGGAACTTTCACCGAAACATAATTACGACGAACGTACGAACTTCATAAAGCATGGTGTTTATTGCCCGAGTTCTGTCCCTTCCCATTGCTTGTCATATTATCGGACGGAATGATAATGATTCTAGAATGATCTTTTACTGACCATTTCAAAACATATCCGAATAAATGAATGACATGAGATTGTCGATCTTCTCATTTTGAATTGTGGTTTCAATTAAGTTGTTGTTTATACATTTATAATAACAAAATCATATCCCACGAACCATGCGTCATAATCTCATAATAGGTTTACATTTATTAACTCCTATGGGCATCTTAAAGGAATACAATTGTCAAACATACTGTCCAAAGCAACTTGTTTGCCATACATTCCTTAAAAATGATAAAATTCTATTGAAAATTCGTTACGAAATTTATCCCTTATAAAATTCCTTAAAATTCATAGTATCAAAGTATTTAATAGAAGTAACATAATCTTTAGCTTAATACATATAATTTTCTTCGGCTGTAAGACCACGAGAATGACCATCGAAAAGATTTTTCTATTTGTATGCTCATTATTATAGCAATGTCCAAACGCTTAAATGTATACACAGCGGTTTATTCAACTCGCCTGTGACCATTTTCTGCAAACAAGTAAACTTTTATCCAACTGTGACACCCACAATCATAATTTATGGCTTAATCTTACAATAAATTAGGTTTTCTTTCTGGATTACATTAATGACATTACCAGCTCATTGAATAAATAGGGATCAAATGGGATTTTACATCGAACTCGATACGGCCAATCCATTAAACTGACTTGAAATACTGCCATAGTTCCACATAAATCAGTTTTTACGTAATTGATATG
>DWDX01002379.1:0-15373 GCA_018245675.1 Agara michaeli
GTGGTTAAGTGTAGTAATATTGTCTGAGGATAATTCGTCATATTTATTGCTTTACGTGTTAAAGTATTAAGCTCGCGTCGACTTACTTTAATGAATTCCTGGTAATTGATGGGATGGAATGCCCGTTTTGACTAACGGGAATTAATTGCTCAGAAAGGGATTTGCGTGAATGCAGTTTTTCTAATAAATAATAATTACTAAACCGCATTGTAACTTTTAAGTATATTTGTGCATTATAAATTAAGGTTTAAGTTATTATTTGTAAACTTACTTGAGTATACATAGAAAGAAACAGGATATAGAGCCATAAAAAATGATGTGCTAATTGTTTCAGTAAAGAAAATTTGCTGCTTTCTTTAAAATTAACTTCATTACCTAAATCAAATGTCCACAAATCTCTGTTGAATGACATGATCATAAAGTACTTAAACGTGGTAAATCTCAATACAAAACCGCCATTAAATATCCGAAAGTAACATTAAAATACACGTATGGATGTATTTCCTATTACTATTTAATTCCTAAGTGACTCCTATCACCACACGGTCGGTCGCATTCCGACATGAATCATTTGTTTTTTATTTGTGACGCATCGCACAATACTTAACTTACAAAAAGTTAAGTGAGAAAACTATTTAACTCGCATGTAAATGCCAACTTTGTGTGAGTTACTCGAGTTGCGAATGGTATTTTACATTAGTCACTGAGAAAGCAAAAAACTGATAATAGTATCATAAATAAGTTGTAGCATAAAAAAATTAATATAAGTGTAACAATAATACACGTCGAATTTTAATAGATAGCTAAATACACATAAATGCTATATTGAAAAGAAAAAAATATTTACCCTCAGTTTTCCCAAGCGTTGACAATAATAAACGGAAAATCCAGTTTAACTTGCTATTGATTCAGGAGTTCGTTTATTACATTAACAATAATGCACAAATTTTTCCTTGTAACTGTTTCACACTGTTTTGCATTAAATTCTAATACACTCGCACGAACTTAACTTTTTCGCGGCATATTGTGATCGTGTCGTGCACTGTCGTACATTCTATACGACTTCACCGTAGCGATTACGTTCAGCGAATACAAAACAATACGTGCCGGCACTTCTGTACCATACTATGACTCAATAAGTTGAATTTACTGTTAGTTGTATCGTATTGCGCCATCTATTGTCCAGTATCGTTAGCAATATAGAATTATGTTGAGCCTGTAAAGTAGTGTTCCTACTGCTCGCTAGATGTCATTATCATAGTAACTCTTATTTTATTTTTAAAAAGTTATCCTTTTTCAATAACTTTTTAATAATTATTTTCAGCAGATTTTTTTTTTTATAACAAAGGCTCTTATTTCTAAATATCTTTATATTTTTCCAAATTTATGTATACTTAAAAGTTGACATCTTGCTATACATTCGTTCGGAGCTATTTCGTTTGTATTATATCTGTGCTGCGGAGATAATTCACTCTTTCTCTGTCAAAATGGCTGCTGCGCAGGAGGTGCGTGTTCATTTTTATATGTGATTAATTGTTTTAAAAGACGATTTACTTCGTGAATACAATGTTAATCAGTTAAATTTTTCACTTTTCAGACGAGACGTGAACCAATTCAAGCCGTTCAGGTTTTCGGCCGCAAGGTAAGTTTTGCTGTGGGTTAGTCCACGTGTTTGTAACATTTATTGAATTTATTCTATATTATTATAGGGAATTATATGTTATGAAGCTGCTTTTCCATGAAGTTTTCTGATGTTTTTGACTGTATGAAACAAATAAGTGACGCTTTCCTGCCTAATCCGTTGTAACCTATTACATGGCACAACGGTTTACCGGAAAGCAGAGTATGGTTTCTAGAGTACCAGCCAGCTTAGAATTTTTTTTCTAAGGTGTTCTTAGTGGAAACTACATAATAGTTTCTTGCTTTTAATGTAATCGTGTCAAATCAAGTCAACGATACATAGTCTTACTCGCGTAAACAACTTCAATTAATACAATAATTTATATTCGCCGCGTCTATCCATTGAGTTTATTGTATTGCATGTATATATTTTTACTCGTTATCAAAGATATTTATCTGGATGTTATTATGTGCTTAAACAATAATCACAATAAACATACAGCCTTGAAAACTAAATGACATGTAATGAATTAAATCTAATTTTCTTTTTCTGTATCAGAAAACGGCCACAGCGGTTGCCTATTGCAAGCGTGGCCATGGTGTGCTTCGTGTGAACGGGCGCCCCCTCGACCTGGTGGAGCCCCGTCTGTTGCAGTACAAACTGCAGGAACCTATCCTCTTGCTTGGCAAGGTAACGTCATTGTTGGTTTCAATATTTGTCTCGCTACTTGCTATCATGCTAGTAATGTATCATTTGTGTGGACACTAAATATAGCTACCATATTTAATTAGAGTAGCTATCATGCATGCATATCATTTTTAATTATGTTGAGATAACGATGTTAGTGCTTTATAGTGTGCCAGTGGTTTTTTCTTTGATGCAAATGTAATGATCATTGTAGATTGAAACGATGAAATTTTACTGCACCCTTTCTAATGGGATATATATAAAAAAAATTCATCAAATCAATATATTCCTTTGTAATTATTGAAAATTCATTTATGTGTGTTTCTTTTCAGTGCATAATATTTCAGTATGTATACATTCTGAAACATTGCAAGTTTTTGCCGGACCTAAAATTTTTATATTTATATGTGCTTGAATTTTCTTAATTTTTAAATTTTAAAATATTCATGTTCATATTATTAATATGTATTCATCGCTTGTATCAAACTGCTTAAGATGGCACATCGAATTGGGCGTTGAACCTGGCCTAAAATGTATTACGCATGTTGATTTCACATTTGATTATGCTCGGTAGTTATGAGTTTTTGTGTTCCTAGTACCTTTGATCACCTACCATTTTCTTTACCTGAGTCATTAAAATTATGTCGCTTTCAAAGTGCAGTTGGGAACAATTATTTAGTTTAGTAATATGTTTACAATGACTTTGAATCCTGCCCAGGATACTTACTCCTACCGAGTGCTTTGAAAATGACATGTTTTGCATGATGTGTTTATACGAATTACAATTGGTATCCAATGATGACTGAAACTTATTCCGAACCTGAGCATATTTTACTATGTGAAGTGAACAATCTCTGAGTTTAAATTTCATATAAAACCTGTTCTCTCTTCTCTCATAACTCAGACCTGACCGGATTTTCGTTTGTTTCAGGAAAAATTCTCAGGTGTCGACATCAGAGTGACGGTGAAGGGTGGTGGACACGTAGCACAAGTGTACGCAATCAGACAAGCCATCTCCAAAGCCCTTATCGCTTTTTATCAGAAATGTAAGTTGAAATTAACAGCTTTGAAAACACCATTTTAAGTAAAGCTTATGTTAAGGGTGTTTAAGTGAAATTTACTCCCACTTAAGAAATAGGTGTGACTTTGAAGTGTAGATAAATAATACTAACAAAACTTTGTCAGCTTTGTAATGGCAGAGATATTTGGCACTCTGTGCTTTCTGTCTACTCCGTTAGGAACCTAATACCTAATCATAATATATAATAACAATAATTGTAGTATACTAAGTTCTAAATTCTATTTTATTTTGCTTGATGTCTTGTAGATTTTCTTGAAACAACCCATCCAGACTGTTGATGAATGCAGTGTTAAATCTTTGCGCATCTCCGTCCCTTTCTTTCCAAAGCTGTCTTACCTTCATGTGATTCAGCCATTTCACAGAAAGGAGAGCAAATGTGACATTACCAAACGGCCTGTGTTCTATATACCAGGTTTGTTTGAAGTGTACACTACATTCAAATATTCCAGTATAATAATCGTGTATTTGTTATGGCTCAATGAGGGAATGAATTAACCACAGCTATTCTGGAGTAGACATTTAGTGCTTTGGTTCATATGCAATTTTGGTTCGAATTCAACAGGATTCATACAATTCCTTTATCAGGTCTCGATAAAAAAGATTTACATTTATTATTAGAACGGATGCAATATATTAGTAATGCAAAAGTGTGTTTGTTTGTCCTTCTTTCAAATCAAAACCGACTAACTGTTTGATGTGATTTTTGGCAATGAGATAATTTAAGGCCTGAAGAGTGTCATAGGCTACTTCTAGTCCGGAAAACTAGCTAATTTCAAATGGCAAACATGTTTAAATTAATAAGCGCTATATATGATGTTATGGATGCCATAACGGAATGACGTGTGAACAAAATAAATACGTTTAGCCATATTTAAATGCTGTAAAAACAACGAACTAAATATACATTGTGATCGTTATGGCCACTATATAAGTTAACACATTGATTCTTCTATCCACAGATGTAGATGAGGCATCAAAGAAGGAACTCAAGGATATCCTCGTCCAATACGATAGGAGTTTGCTGGTGGCTGATCCCAGGCGATGCGAGCCGAAGAAGTTCGGCGGTCCCGGAGCCCGCGCCAGATACCAGAAATCTTATCGTTAATCTACTTTGGACGCTCGCCGTGTGGTATTACAGTGACTTGCTCCCTATCACTGTGATATCATTGGGTGCTTTAAAATAAAAAAAATAGAAAACTATGCTACCTTTTATTTATTGTTACCCCGACATATACTATCACCAGACATTTACTGTCACCAGACATTTACTGTCACCAGACATTTATTGTCACCAGATATTCCCCATACGAGATAGTGCAGGAAATAATGAATGAAAATGTACAAATACACTTAATGTACAAATACTTTTAGAACTGGATTTGTTTATGGACCATTACCATGTCAACTACATTGTTATGGCAATTATCATTTATTAATTTTACAAAGATAAACAAAGATAATTTTCATTGTTAAGTTGTATATTCAAATGCAATTTTTGTACACATTTGAATTTGTTGGATGCTCGAGTGTTTATTGAAGGTTTCATGTTTGGGTGCAAACCTTTAACGACAAAATGAAACAAGACGTGCGTAATAATGATGTGAATTTATTGGGTTTATTTTAACAAAAATTTCAAGGCAATGTCTTTCTGCTTACGTCATTTACATGGAATATAAATGCAATGAATGAGTACGACGCGCTTATTCTAAATTAGTACACAATTTTGAGGCCACAAGGATATGTTTAGTTACGTTAGTGAAACAACCTCTTAACAAAGTTATTAATAACTTTCATACTTATGTGATATATAATTGAAACTTAATAAAAGTTACTTAATTATTTATTAACAGATCAACAGAATGAGAAGAAACTTAAAACAGTTTTTAATAGCACGCATTAGATTAAAACGTAATGTTCGAGTTAACAGTTATGTCTTTTATAATAATTTCAAAATAAAAAATTAAACACTACCTACTATGTTATCACTACAAAATTATGCTACACGTGTAAATGTGAACGAGAGTCGATAATAAATTTGTATAATCGAGATACTTTGTTACAGATCTTTCAAATGTTTTGTTTCTTTACTAATTAATGTATTTACCTTCCAGTAGCGACCACTAGAAAATAATTACAAGTACAAAATAAGTAGGTAAAGTTATAAAAAAATCACTATTCTAAGAATGTAACGAAGATACAGAACATTTAACAAGATATATTTATTTAACAAAATATAGCAGCTATTGTTTCTATGGATTTTGGTTTGTAAGACATATTAATCTAGGTTAGTAGTTTCAACAAGGTGTAAACACGAAATCTTAATTACCTTTGTATGTGTAGGTAACACAAGAGAATGTTTAAAGTTTAAAAGAATGTAGACTGCATTCAGTAATTAGCTGTTAATCTAAAAATGGCATAAAAAAATAAAACAGCTGCCCTATTGTCTTCTAATTACGCGCTAACGAAAGCTGTTTGAAAGCGTTGAACTGAAAATGTTTTTTTTTTGTTCATATCGATTGTGCATTTCTCATGAAAAGGTTTTATATAGAAAGACTGGAGACAAAAAAGTCATGAAGTTTTATTCTATTTGCAGTACCGGAATAATATTATAGGTTAACATATTTTTGTTGGTTATTGCTTTCAAACACCTTCAGTACACGACTATAGCTAATACATTATATCAAATCACTTTCCTTTCAATTACATTGTCTTTGAACGTTTATCATACAGTTTAGCTGATTGATTCAGTTGATAGCCACGTCGCGTAATAATCTTAATGTAACAATATATTTCGAAGTAAAGATTTGAAGAGCCTCTAGATATAATACCGTAAATTATTGCTTGTCTTCAGTTTTCTCTTCATGGATATCTTCGAATTTGGCACCCATTCGTTTCAGTGCTATTACAGCGGCCACGGCTTTTGCCCATCGTTTTTTGATGACATACCGCTTCAGCTTGGTCTTTGTGACGTGAAGTTCGGTGCACAACGCCGATTGGATGAGCCACGGGTGTGTCAGAGTGTCGGGCGCATGAAGACGTTCACTAGGGACATTTAAAGAACATGTAGATCGTGAAAATGTTATAAAATTAATACGGGCGCAAACAGATGATTTTATTTCATATTAATGCGTAATTATGAAATATCGGAAATTGTCTTGGAAGTCAATTAAGTAAAACATATTTGACTATTGACTGGAATTTTTTCTTACTTCTGTTAGATAAAATAAAACGAAGATCGGGCACATACTTATATTTAGTACAGACTGAAGATCCGCTTAAAATTTTGAAACGAATGGCGTAGGTATGATAATTTCATAAACAATATTATTAGATATGGTCGTCTCAAGTGTGTTCACTTACTTACTATATTTACGAATGAACAGCGATTTATATAACTTTTTGATATATGCAGTTTATTAGATTTTATAGTTAACATTATGTCTAGTACAAGACTGTATGTGGAAAAATTCTCTGCCTGTTGCTATAAATTTTATCAGGGGTCATTAAAATTGAAAATGCTTACCTACCTGTTTCAAATAAATTGTGTAATCATAATTTTCAATGTTGACGTATAAAAATAAAACAATAAATTTAATAAAGCCTTATATTTTAACAACATAATATGTACGTAATCATAAAACAATAAATTAAAATTAATACATAATTAAACATAAGTACGGATAAGGAACAAATTTGAAATATGCCGATACCATGTATTATGTCAACGTGCTTATTTACAATAATGTATAAAATTAAGCTATTGTCAATGTTCTTGTAACAATTTCAAAATTGCATCTCAGTCTTGTCCTTCAACGGATATCATACAGAGCTTTGAGTATGGAGACTAGATTCGTATATAATTGTCATTTTACGTTCACCACCATAAATCCTTGACGTTCAGTTCAATGTTAGTTCATTCCCTACATTGGTAACATACCATTCATTCAGACACAAACGCTGTTCCGGTCTTCAATAGCTCTGACGACTTATTACATGGACACAAGTCAATTCGCTGTTCACATTCGATACCTAAAATATAGACCTTTAGGCGTGTAATTAACTAAAGCTGCGTAATTATAACATAATATACGGTATGCGCAGGAGTATTATAACCATCAAAAATGTTTCTCATCGATAGAAATCCCATTTGTTTTTCAAAATGTTTCGATGGAAACAGCTGTCCGATTGGTGCAGAGATCAATATATAATAGGATGAAACATTCATTCTATACCTCCCAGTTCATTGAAGATAGAAAGACCATGTTTAAACTTTTTAACCAATAAATCAACCTTTCCGAACAGCACTTGTCATGGCACTTATTAGTTCCTGTCGATATGAACATTTTTACGTGAATCATTTTGAACTCGACACGTTGGCGGTCACTTTAGCCTTTTGCAGTTTTTCATCTGACGTCTGTCTTTGGAAGAACGCGTGTAGACTGGACATTGAATTCTGCGCTAACTGATTAGACGACGACCATTCGAAGGAGATTGATTGATGTCTACCGCCGTTTGATGTACCACCCGCCGTTCTCTCCGCTTCTACTTCTTCCGACTCCCCCCATTTTTCCAGAAGATGCAACAGTAAATCCTTAGTTCGATGAGCGTTGTTTTCGTGACCTCTTCTGTAAGGTAACTGCCGTCCATTCTCGTGTCCGTTTACAAGCTTGTCGATCTGATCTCTGCGCCTGTCAAACTCTTCGAAGAACGTGTTCCTTTTCTCTATGGGCTGATCGGGTACGTCTCTACTCATATTGGTAACTCGTTTCGGTCTCGTCTGAGTTGATTTCGCCCACGGCATTTTGCTCGTCATTGGTTTCTCCGGCTCCTTTTCCTTCAGAAATGCTGAACTTATTTTGTGCATTGATTTCGATGTGAAAACTTTCCTCTCCTTCTTGGTCGCGTCGCCGTTGACTATTGATTTTGTGATTGCCACTTTGGACTCCTTTTTGTAACCGTTGGTTAATTTCGTATCGTCTTTAGTCAGTTTAGTTGTCTCCGTTATATTTTTATCTAGTTCCTTCATACTGTTGTTGTTCGCCAAGTCTGTGTTCATAGTCGATAACATAAATAAATGGTCGGATAGTTTTTTTATTTCTTCAGCCAAATTCTTTCTGACCAGTACATCTTGTCTTTTATGCATAAAACAACTACTGTCGGATGCTCTTCTTTCGACAGGGTTGTACCTTGTCGGTGCATTCGAGGGGTCTCTCAGAGGCGGTGGCTCCAAATCGTCTTCATCGAACACCAGATCCGGTGAACTGCTAAGACTACTTCGAGGTGACGGGGAACATCCTCCAATGGACGACCTTTCGCAGTTGCCATTGGTGAGGCAAGTTATCTCGTGCGCTTGATTGTCAAAGACATATGGAGAGTTCGGGTGTTCGCCCCACCGTTCCACGAAGAGGCGAAGGTTGTCTTTGGCGACGTCCAACTCCTGTTTGGGCGTTGTTTGCTGCCGGGGCTTGTCCTGCTTCACCGGGGTCCGTTTGAGGAGCCATCGATGACGCAAGCACTCCGTCGCGCTCGGACGTGACCTGCGACAAAGACCCTTGTTACTATCACCCCCAACACCTCGAATTGAGTGCAGTTATGAAAGTAAAGTCGTGGAAGAAGGTGCAAAGAACGAAAGCGGCTAAGGTTGGTATGTAAATGAAAAACAACATTAAACGGTGTACAGGAAGGATATTGGGTATTTCAATAAAAATTACTCTTTGTTAACAACTACTGTATCATACTACGTCTACGTTACCACTACACTACAGGTTAGCACATACATAGCGATCTCTAATATTGTTAATGCACACTAATATACATGTCTAAATAAATATGTATGAAATGATAAATGTATTAGTTCATATTATATTTCAGTGTTGGATGAAACACAACTAGTAACAAAGGGTCTTTATCGACAGGCTGACTTATGTGCAGCTTTGTTTTGAAGCAAATAAATCACAAAATCAAAATACATATTACACTTCATTTCTATACATCGCACTCAATATCTTGGCTTATGTATTCGACACATAAATAGCAAAAGTGGGTACGCGGTTCGTGGCTTTTCTTGTAATTTTCAACTAAAAGCGTAGAGGTTTGCGTAGGCTGTGCGCGTAAACGGCAGACACGGAAAAGCTTTATCGTAATAATGTCATCTGTTGTTCGAAGAGAAGACATTATTGTATACCATCAATAGAAACGTCATATGTACAGCATATACAACATCTATCTTGAGGACTGCGATAATTTATATCGAGTCGAGATAACATCGTCTTTGTTCTGATGTTAGATGCCAAATTATTTCAGTCGTGACAATTGTTTGGAACTTACTCTTTATCTTTCACGAGAAGCTTCCGGATGAAGTCTTTGGCGTCTTCTGAGATCTCGTTGAAAGCCTCGTCATCGAAGTCGTACTTGGCCACCGTCACGTTCGCCATCGTCTCTATATCCGTCTCTCCCATGAACGGCGATAGGCCGGATAACCTGAAACACATCAAATAGACCCATAAATATAATGTCTCATTTCAAATCTATTACATTTCAGTTTTGTGAAATTTTCGTTATAATTAGAGCTCACAAAAGCTTCCGTAATGTCTCTCCAGGTATAAGTTTATTTGACAGTGGATCTAACTATCGTACAAAATTATGTTCGCACAGATAAATATGGTTAGGGATTCCATTACCATTGTTTATTTTAATTCAGAAAGACATGTCATTTAAAAAAAAAGTTGTGTGTTGTACTTATGTACGCACGTAAGAAGTTATACTTCAGATGAAATAGTAAAATAAAAAACAGCAACTACCACCTACGCTCTACCTACTTTAGACAGAACATAAAACTGAACATTAAATTTATTATATAAATATTTAACATACTACTAGCGCCATCTTGTGTAAAGATTCACATCATAACACTATTATCAATCGATCATTTTCCATAGAAAATGTAGTACACTTTATCTATAATAGATGTCACTATAACTAAAACGTCACGGTGTCGCTTCTTCGTGACGGCGCGCGCGCGCATCGTAAGAATTTACTCTCATCATTTTTCCCTAACGCGCCAAAAGGAGTATAACGTCAATAAAAAAGAACACTTACAGAACGTAACATATAACGCCCACGGACCACATATCGGTACCGTAACCGATCTGGTCGAAGTTGACCACCTCCGGTGCCACAAACTCTGGCGTGCCGAAGAGGACCTGCAATTTCTTTTCTGGGTCGTAGAAACGGGCCAGCCCGAAGTCGATTATCTTTATACGGTTCCCCGACTTTGTGAGGCACAAGATATTTTCTGGCTAAAAGAAATAAGTACATTTGAAATATGCTTATATTTAGCTATTGTCCTTTCGCTTCTCAATAAAATTTGGCAATACTTACGTATATAATTTCAAAGAGACTGTTAAAAGAATTTGCATAAATGCAAATGATATATACATTAGCATTCAAATTATTCTTGGATGGTTTTTAAAACGTATCATACAAAGTATTAAAATTTTATATGAATAGCCTTCACTAAACAAATTCAAAGTGGGAGTTCTCTTATTTAGAAAATAATTCAGTTGCAAGTCAGTATAATTAATTAATTAATTAATTCAGGACCATTTAATGCATAGGATCGTCCTAAACATTACACTTGCTAAGATATCTGCATGACTTAATGTTATAATTATGATGCGACTCTCAAAGAGCTTAATCAATTTCATAAAGTTATTAAAAACTACTACATGGAGTTAGGACGGAAGAACTATCCATGCTTTGATAACAGAAGATCTTAAAACTGGTATCCAAAATCTGGTTGATCTATAGTGAAGTTGACGGTGACGAAGTTGGTGACTGAGTGAGGAAGCGTGAATGAACGATTACATTTAAAGTAAGCGTGGAGAACGTAAAGTAGTAGGTCCGGTAATGTTTCCAAACTGCGACGCATTGACTCCATTGTAATGTAGCCTTGTTGCTAGGTTCTGTTATATAACATGTTCTTCTTTTAATATGCAACGTTTGGCGATCCTACTTACGACCGTGTGACGCGACCCTAACATTCGTATAACATTAGTACTACTCATTTTATAACAGGTGCATCGGCTAATTGGTATGCTTTCGATGAAACGAGTCGAGTTGAATAAATAATATTGTAATAAACAGTACTGGTAATAAGAGTGGACAATCGTAAAACTCCCGCGCTTTTCCGCCATGCTGATTTACGACTTGGATTGGCATCAACATGACGTGCACGCTATTGTCGCCATATTGTTAAAATATTTTTAGCGAATGCACGGGCCACGGGCGTACAACTAGAAGTTGTGAGATTTGGAGGTTTCAAATTTTAGTGTGTCATAAATTCGAAAATTATAACCTAAACTGTAGACAAAGTTCAATATTTAAACGTGTTAAGCATATGTAAACGTTATATGGTGGTCAAGCTATCAGGTGGATAAGTTTTTACTAGTTAATTACAATAAGCTTAGTAAATCTTTTATAGTGTTCGCCTTAAATGGATGAATGATAAAATTCTTTAACATGTATGATAGTTTTCCATTTAAAAAAAACTTACCTTCATGTCTAGATGTAAGATGTTCTGCCGATGTACAAACTCGATACCTTCGCATATTTGACGCATGAAAACTGTGCAGGCGCGCTCCGTCAACACGAAGTCTTCGTCGATCACACGCTCGAATAATTCTCCACCAGTGATACTAAAAACGAGAGAAGAATTGATACCTTCGGTAACTTTCATAAGATAAACGTCAATCAAAATGTAACCCTAGCGGCGAAAATTTATTACCTAAATTTTAATTGATTCTCTGTCTGTATTTAGAAGTAACGAAATTGCTGGACTAATTATGTATTGCACCAAATAAAGGTAAATTTTCGTTTAATCTAGTCCATTATTCGCATTTGAGACTTTAGAGTAAAATGAACTCTATAACATAATGAATAGAGCACACGCATGTTTCTCGTAGAGTCGGGTAGCTCCATTCCACTTTCGCCAAATGACAAGAAAAGGCAAAATTTCATTATACTGTTTAAGTTTGTTTAAAGTTTTATTTTAATTTTTTAATGTAGGTATCTGGACAAACTTGTTTACGTCTACTGAGCTTGTCAGTTAATTCCTGTTATACTACACATAATAACACAATAAAGTAGACAGCTATATTATACGTAAGTTATATATGTATATTCTGCACCATCGTTTATTTTCCTCGAATAAAATTAGGTAATTTTGTGTAAAATCCAAACACATAATATTATTATATTACCAATGAATATGCATGCCACGTGACCACCCAATGACTGGCTGAATTAATTAGCATTAATGAACTCTTTTTAAATATCATAAGTTAGTTTCAGGTTTTTTGAAAAATTACATTATTAACACAGTAAAACGTGTGCCAATATGAGACTTTGCCAAAAAACTGTGCCAGAAAAAATAATGAGATAAAAGTATAATACTTGTCTATGGACGGTGTTGGCGCCAAAATAAAAGTACAATAAAGAGTTGATGACGACAAGGTCGTTCCTTCGAGTCGATTCAAGGTCGCTGTCAGTCATGCAAACATACACACAATATTGTACCTTACTTTTTCATGCCAATTTTAACAAAAGTCGTGGTCCTATATCTGTTACTATGAGCTGTATATACGCTGTTACGTATTTATGTTTACGCTGTTATATATTCAGAGTATTACTAAAACCAAACGTCAAAAATTTTATAGTTAATACCCACGTGCTGCGTGCTTATTGCTAAATAATTCTAAATTTTAAAATTATCAATTGCAATAGTAGTTGACTGTTAAATGTAAAACATGTATCATCTCAAATGAATATTATTTGAAATCATTTGTGCAAATTACATCGGAAAATAGTAGTGTTGTAGCGAAAGAATCGGTAATATTTTACTACAACTTCTTACAATCTCATACTTCATGTTTGATCAGCGGTTATCGTTACCTATCAAATCAAAAGGCTATACAAAATGTTATTACAATTATTTAAACGAATTACCGCCGTTAAATGTTTGTTTTGTAACGATAAAATTTGATCAAGTGCGATTTCAATTCCGCTCAACAAATATAGGCACTCGTGTGATACGGAATTGTGTCACATTGTAACTGCACTTGTAAGGTCAAAAGCAAGTCTTTTTATTTTATAATAGACTTGCGATTGACTACGAACCCCGCTAATTGTAATTGAGATGCAGTCTACGATTAAAGGATAATTGAGTATTTTTTGTTATAGGTCTATCACAGCTTACGGGATGTATGGCTGCTAATCTTTCCCATCCCATAGCTGGGCATGGATCTATCCCTCGTTTTGGGAGGCTGCAAGTGTACATCACCACGCTGCTGCAGATTGATGAACATACGGCGTAGTAACCAACTCGTTTGTTTAACTTTTTAAAGTTTTTAATGCCTCTGAGTTTAACTGCTTAACGCGCCCGCCGAAACACGCAAACATCCAGAAATTTAAAAGGAGCGAATATTCGCTTAACTTAACCGATCGTTCGCATGCATTTCGCCATCGTAATTATCTAACGTAAATACCGATGGCATGTGGCTACCGCAATCGCGCATCACATTAGTAGCTAAATACTTACGTGGGATGGTGAGTGCCTCAGAAATACTATTCGGGGTCAGTAACACGTGTTCTTCTGAGAACAAAATTGGACCTTACGAGTCTTTATGTGTCTGCTTGCCATAATACTTTGACAGTAGTTTAACAGCTGTTTGGTTACCATAACATAGTTTTTACTTCATTTAGCATTGAATAGCCATGCATGAAAATGTCCTAAGACGATATTATTTTTATTATAGTAATATCATATCGTATGTAGTTACCTACTGGATATACTGCACTGTAGTTGGCACAGCATTACCAAATGAACGAATCATCACAATATTCAATGTAGATGTACCTAATGGAAGTTGCTATCAAAGGGATCAATCTTCCAACAATTCTCTATACCCGTAAGCCAGAAATTAATTAATCAATCAAATAAGTTTATAATGAAATATGTAAGTTATATCTGACAGTTTCGACAATTTAATTCTCTACTCATGTCTAACAAGAACTTTCTTTCGATTTTTAAGATGACGCATAGACATTGATGATAAAAAAGTCATATGAATAGGATATTCTAAAGTTGTATCTAACAATACATAGACATACTTTTCTATTTAATTTCTGTCAGATTTTAACACTTATTACACCTAGTGTTTCCGGTACGCATATGATGAATGTTTGTTTACATTTTAACCGTTCCTTCGTTCAGAAACGTCATGTTTTCATATAATTTATATTTAGAACGAACTTGAATGGATCCCACGTCAACAGCTGACTTCCAAGACTTTGTTTTTTATGTAAGTGACGTCATTAGTGTGGTTTTCAGCTTGTTTTATTCCACGATTTATTTCTAAAATATTTATAAAGAGTCTTGACGTAATAAGAGCATTTAGTCTGTCGGAGGAAATTTAGTAACGATATTTTTACAAATAATATTATGAACTGGAGTAAGTAGTTACTAGATACGTACTTTTTCTATTAATATGTTTTACTTTGAAACTGTCATTAACATGATCTTGCGGTACAAAGAAAATACTGTACTGTTTTAATATCTATTTAAGTACATATTATGATGTTGAATGTGACTTTTTGTAACTATGTATTTTTAATACCTTTGCTTTTGGTCTATTGCTAATAGGCAGTAAAAAAAATTACAAGATTTTCAAATATTTTGATAACAACTGAAAAATTAATATATTTAATAAGTAGTACATATTGAGCATTGACAATATTATACTTGTAAAATAATTTTATTTAAGTACTGTAAAAAAAATTTGCAAACATTAAAAGGCACGTTTTATACATCCACGTTTTGAGCACGTTTATACAAAGATGGCGTGGCAAGATGGCGATGGCTGGGCGCCAAGAATGCGCGCGCGCGTTTAATACTTCTGACGATACTGACGCGTCCCGACGCTCAA